>MU858130.1:30981-49700 GCA_033297075.1 Rhypophila decipiens | reverse complement strand
CACGCTGAAAATCGTCACCACAAAGCTGATCCCAAAGGTCGGCATCAATGTACTCCTCGGCCTGGGGACACAAGCCGGGGTACCAAGCAGTGCAGTACATCAAGGCATACTCGATGACCATGTCCTCAGCACCAACACCTTGAGTATCGAGGTCCCCACACGTGACGGCGCACTCGCCAATCATGAGCGCGCCGTCACCGTTGCAGAGACATTCTGCAAATGAGGGGTCTTCCAGATCTGGTGCGTTGGGACAGAGGTTCTCTGCTGAGGAGAGGCAGCTGTTGCATTTTGCGTATGGGGTCGATTTGAACAAGGCCTGGGCTGATGTTTGCGCGAAAAGGAGGGAGGCGCCTGTGAGGAGAGTTTTGAGGGCCATTTTGGTGGATTGAGTTGGTGGAACTGGAAAGATGGGACGAACGAAAGAGGGTCAGATGGATGGATGGCAAGACAGGTGAGGAATGGACACAGATGGGGAAGAAACACCAGTGCAACGCCGGATCTCGAGATGGGCACTTGCAGATTTTATGCTGTTCCGAAACTCCCAGGGGCACTTGAACACTTTTTGAGTGAGCGTCACATTTCTTTTTGAGACCCCAGCCCAACTATCACGTAACAGAAAATATCATCACCGACTTTCCATGTTGGGTTTGTTGGCCAAGTCTTTTGAGCCGCAACTCCGTGCAACGCACGTACACTAGAGTAAAAGATGTCGGTGGTCGTGGCCGGTACCTATCGCGTTCCATGCCCTTTTCGAAGCAATTAAAACATGGGTTAAAACGGTGCGGCACAAATGATCAAAAGTTCAGGTAGGAATAGCTTCAACTCGTAACGGGGATGGTCTGGATCAACAAGCCCCCTACATCAGTGGCTGGAAGCGGCTAATGTTGCGCTACGGTCAATAATTACAGGGGCAGTTCGGCATTGCAGGTATAGCTCCTCTTTGGCGTGTTGGCGGCCTTTCAGCTGGGTGTGCTGGACCAATCTCGAGGCTGAAATACAACTTGGCCTTGTCTTGTCACTGTCTTGTTGGTTCGCGGAGAATTTAACCTTTCTTGGCGTGGCAGCTGTGCATTTGCATGGGAGAAGTGTGCCGAGTAGCCAAAGACAATGGCGGCTCTGCTCGATTTGCGGAGTACTCATCATGCTTCGCTCAAAATGGACTCGGAAGACAGGCTCTTGGTGGACTATTGGCTTGGTTGGCGACCCGAAGCCTTGGAAACGTCCAGCTGCGTGTACGTAAATTTCACTAACCCTTGGCCAACCCTAACACATTTCCTCATGGTTTGACTCTGACAACATACACGATCCGAACAAAACGGCCTTGTCCACCGAACGAACTCCCTTCCTTTCACTCGTCCGCCTTTCGACCAAGAACACCAAAAGGCGCCAGTTCGGCCACTTGTGATGTTCACGAAATGTCACATGGAGCACCACCGCAGCAGTACTCATGGTGGGAATCGAGCGCACCCTCAAAGTCGATGTTATCACACCCGTCGCTGGTCTGCCAGAACTGAGCGTTGAAGTTGTACCCGCCGGGACTCGTTTCTCGGCAGCTAAGTTTGTGAAATTGTGTCAGCTTAACTGGACCTGAAAACAAAAAAGACACGACAGCTGCAGGGTTGTCGAACTTACATGACGGGGCATCGGCCTTCATACGAGCAAAAGGATGGAACCAAGACGCCGCAGGTGTAAGTCGAGCCAGTATCGTAGTCCCGCAGGTTGAGAACGGTGTTGCAGCCTTCACTGCAGACGGTGTCGAGTCTGAGCTGGCCGTTAAAGGCGCTGGAAATTCCGGTGAAGAATGAAACGGTACCCATTAGGGCTGGAATGATGTTGGTCTTCATGACTGAATAATAGGATGAGTCTGTCTTTAATCTTGGCTCACCTCATTTCATTTTTCACGGTCGATCAGCGAGCCTTTATATCCAGAGAAATCGTCTGATGAGAACCCGTGTTGATTTCTCATGCTGAAGATCTCCTTCCCGCTGTGGTCTACACACCGACTTTCTCATGTCCTTGGTCTCGTGTTCGTAACACAACATGCCTTCAAGTATTCTTCCGCACTGCAGCGCAAAGTGTGAAGCAATCGCCACCCGTTCTCGGGTTTTCTTGGCATTTTCCGCGGAGATGAGATTCACAATCCCGAATCCAGTGGCTATACCGACGGAGCCTTAGCTCAGCGACAGTGAGATTCAAAAATTTTAAGCAAATCGCCACACAGATTTCAGGATATGGCATCATAACTTGCTCCTGGAATTGAGCGCCATTAGTCACTGTTTCTCATGCCCGACGAGATCGGAAACTGTGGTCCAACGCAGATGCCTGTGCAACAACGTACAGGTAATCTGATTACTTGATCTGACCGAAAACCATAACACTTGTAATTCCAAGAGCAAAACTCGGCTGCCAGCTGCCAGTCCTTTACACGAGCCAAGTTGAACCGGGTGTGCGTACTGAGGTAGTCAATACCTCGACGAGCCTGGTTCCCTTTGTCACTTGCGAGTCGACAACAAGGGCATTTCTCCAGTAGGTTTTTGTTTGTCCACACCAGGAGATTGAATCGGTGGTTCTTTATCCCGACAAAGAGCAAAGCGTCAATATCCTCCCGAATCCTTCTCGAGCTCAAGGCATGCCAGCCTTTGTCCGCTGCCTCGTCCCTTGGTGCCGACGCGACCGTTGTTGTGGACATGACAGGCATCCAATTCACGCATAAGTCTGTCACTTGCAACAAAGCAGACAATAGGATGGTGATACTCTGTCCGAGGGACTCGACAGCGAGGGCGCCAAACATTGCCGTCGACGACCAAAGCTAGCCCGCACCCATACCTAGGCTTTGATGGTTTTCCAACTTTCCGGGTGAAATGGTGCTCTTTGTTACGAGAATAGGGGCGCCCATTTTTGTCTAGTAGATACGATCCTTGGTCGCACCTGAGGAATCATGGCGAGTTACGACAGCCCCCCTCGCCTTTATCGTACACCTTGTTCCAAATAACCACAAGCTTTCCTCTGCAGTCGGAGCAATTTGGAAGCCCTTCAAGTCTGAATACTTTCTCCCCATTCTCTTCGCTCCCTATTGCCGTCTTCGTAGTTTGGCAACACGCACCGGACCCAATTCTTGATTAGCAGACGGCGTATCAAGACTGCAGGAAACATGACTGGACGCAATCAACACAAGCGGCCGCAGGAGACGCCACAACGCGATCCGGAGGAGCGAGAGCGAGAGCAGCACCGGCGACGCCGAGAGAACGCCCGCCTGGAGGAGACGCGACGAATACTCGAAGAGGAGCATCGACGACTCGATGCACTGGGGTACCCAAGACGTCAACCTCCTGCGGCCCCTCCTCCGCGTATACGTCCCCACGACTCTGTGGAGACGGATGATGATGTGTCGGAGATTAGCCGCGAGGCCTTTGTGAGAGCGCGACGTTTACCGTCGGCGAGGCCCCCAGACACTTACACTACGCCAGCGCCCCCTCCTCGGCTGGGCCCTAACCAGCCCCAGCAACCAATACGTCCACTTGATCCTTCTCGCGAAGGGGTAGTGTCCTGGGTACCGGTGGCGGACGACGAATCAGATTTGCCTGATCTCTGGATCGCTGCACCTCGTCCCCCTGCCGCTCCTGCCGCGCCTGCCCCTCCTGCCCCTCCTGCCCCTCCTGCCCCTCCTGCCCAACCTCCTGCCCAACCCCCTGTTTACCTGTACCAGCCCCCGGCTGGAGATGGTATGTTTAGTTGGTTAGTTGGTATGCCGGCGAGAATTCGGGCCGGGCGGCCGGGGCCGGGGCCGTGAACCAGACCTGGTAGAGGTATCGCGACAATACCCGGAACCCGCGCTTACCTCCACCAGCTCCACCAGTTGCCCCAGCTCCTCCAGCCCCACAACAACCACCTGAAGCCGACGTCGCCGTCGTCTTGGAGGGCAACTACCATACCCCGGATGATCCGGAAGTTTGGAGAGAGACGTGTGAATTCTTTCGGCATCCAGTCGACCGTATGGAGGCAAATCAAGGCAAACAGCTGTTGGGCACCAAGTTCCCTCTCCGGCCACATCAGATGGAGGCCGTCTACCTGTATCTTTCCCGAACCTACGGCGGAACTGGGCAACAACGGGCGGGGGGAATCAACGCACTGGGCACAGGGCTGGGAAAGACAGTGGTGTCCCTGGCTGTCGTTGCCGTCGTCCGTCTCATCGAGCTGCATGCGTTGACAGTAGACGTCCCGGCATTCGGAAACCGTGAGGCGTGTCCCCACAACCATGGTCTTGGGATAAGCTGCCCCTGTGTGCGCGGCTCCCTCTCGGAAAAGATATTTGTCTACGCAGTCGATCAGCTTGGCGGCGCCCCGACCGTCATGTTTGCCCATAGTCCAACCGTCCACCAGATCCACCGAGAAGCCCAGGACTACCTAGAGCAGTACATAGACATAAGAGGAGTACTGTGGTCAGCGAACGAGAGTTCCCGATTTCCCTTTGTCAGTCCTCACTTTTTCAAGGGGACCCACACCACCGTAGAACTTGCTCTCCAGAGCAGGCTCATAGCAAAACGCATTGGACCAGTGTATCCCGTGTTATTCGCAGATCCTGCGCGCGGCGGAGCACAGCGGCTTGTCCCCGAACCCTGCGGGCAAGACAGGCAATGGTGGAACTTGGAATACGATGACGCGCAACGGATGGGGCATTTCTTCGAACATGTCCTTCTTATCCTTAGTTCGGACGGCGCGTCGTTGGGTGAAAAAACACAACTGGCCAAGTTTTTCACCCACAGGGCAAGACTTGCGGTCGTGACTAGGGACCCGTTCACCATTGCACCTTCTAACGGGACCTGGCCGAACAACGGAGAGATCGATCGGTACCGGAAACCAGAGCTAGGGATATACGATTGGCAGTTCGCCATTTCACCTCGGCTCGTCATCTATGACGAATTCCACAAGGTCAGGGGGGTGAACACCAAGGTGCACAAGATAATGCAGGACTGGCGTCAGCGCAGGCATCCTTGGTTCAACTTTTTAGCCATGAGCGCTACCCCCATATCTGGGAATCTTTCGCAAAGTCTCGGGGCCGTCTTGAAACTGATTCTGCTACCAGAGCATCTGGTTGGGATCGAACGGCAGGTTGCGATTATAGACGCGTCAGAGAGAAACAGAACTCGACAAGACTACGAGCAGGCTGTCATCCGGTGCTCGGCCCTGCTTGGTACCATCATGGTGCGGCGAACCATTGAAGGCCGCTTTCACGGCCGGGACATCGTCCGACTGCCTCCGACGGTTGTGAACCGCTGGTGGTGCAAGTCGACCCAGGGCCGCCAGCCAGACTTTCGCGCCATGGTACAATCAACAAGAGCCGGTTTGAAGGCCCTTCTCCGTGAGCAGATGACCGCCCTGCGGAATAGGCCCGAGTACAAACTTTACGACGAGGCTCAGATCCGGCGGTTGGCCGAGCAAGCAATCGCCAACGGCATGGCGCTGGGGCGGCATCGCCGCGGGGCCGGGGGCGGGTGCGGGGGCCAGGCTGAAAACGCCGTCGAGGGCGAGGATGAGGGTCATGATCCCAATGCTGCTCGGTCTCGACATTCTTCTTACAACCGCGCCCTGTGGATCAACCAGTTCCCAAATATCTTGACACTAGATGACAGATGGAAGGAAAGCCCCCGGACTTGGCTGAACATGGGGCCCATCATGGGGAGCCTGAAGAAGGACACAACCATCAATGACTACTTCCACCTACCTAGCGGCCCGGGGATTAGAAACGTGGTCAAGGGGAGCTCCAAGGTCAAAGCCGTGCGGGCAATCCTCGGGACAGCCCTTGACGATGACGGGGAGAGCGTAATCAACCCCACGGCGCCTCGTTACAAGAAGCACGTCATCATCTTCACTGCCGCTCCCGGCGAGGGCGCCGTGCTTGCCGCGTACCTCCGAGACAGGCACGCAAATGAGTGGCGCGTCGAGTGGGTGACTGACGGCACCTCAGCGGCCAAGATCACAGAGGACAACGAAATCTTTCCGGATATTCCATTCAACGACAGCGGGCCCAACAATCGCCCCACCGTGCTGATCGGAACCACTCAAGTGCTGGGCACCGGACTCAACGGGCTTGCTCGATGTAAATACGGTGTCTTGTTCCGACTGCCCTGGAGCGAGGTGGAAGAGGAACAGGCTCAGGGCCGCCTCCACCGCGCGGGCCAGCGGTACCCGGTCGAGTGGTTCACACTGCTAGGCACGGATGGGCCGTTTGAGACGATGATTTTGGACCGTCGCAAGAAGCGGAGCGAGGTCCTGGGCCAGTTTATCGGCGGGGCCGACGACCAGGCCGAGCCGGCTGAGTTTACGGCTGCTCCTTCGAATCCAGCCTCTCTTTGCAATACCACCATCACGACCACCACTTCCACTACCACTAGGACTGTCATCACCATAGAGTAGTGGCGTCAATGGCGTTGGCGACAACAGTGCTGGCGACAGCAAGTGGTGGTGTTGTGTGTTGACTGGGCCTGATGGGTGGTTGCCATGAAATGGTGCCTCTTTACGTCGACAAGAAGGATCTTTAACTACCAGCTGCAATGTAGATAAAAAAGGGGAGGATGGGAGATCTGTGAAAGGGGGTGTGCGAGCAAGATTGCTCTTTAAGCCCTCTTGTGATGCTGCACTGCGAGCTGGACGCAATTCAGGGATGAAAATGTTGACCGCCATTGTTGTATCTTGCAAGATTGTTGAGTTTTACTTGTATCAGGCGATCGGATCAGATGCGTCATTACCAGGTAATACAGTTGCTCTTTAAAGTTGGATAGTCAGAGTATCAACGTTGTATAATAGTTTTTTTGTTTCCAGCTGTTTACTTAGATTTCCATTTCTACACCTTTTCTTCCTCTTTTATTTTATTGGAACTATCCTTCTTAACTCTGGCCAAACCATATATGGGGTATCGGATGACTGTTTACTAAATCCCCAACATGCTAAGGTCTAATAAAGCTCATTGATGCCATCGCCTGCCTGCTCGTCCCCCGCTAGCTCTACTTGCTATCCATATGCGCATCGATTGGCCAATCATGACAGTCTCAGCAGTTAGAGTTTCAGTTACAAAGAGGTAGGTCGCCAGGACAATGGTGCAAGCGCACCTCGGACGTTTCTTTGACTACCAGGCTTTGTTCGTTGCCTCGTTAGGCTTCAGAGAAAAGACAAAGGGAGCTCTATACTACTTCACAATGTGTTGGCACAAAAGGCTTTCTGTACAGGGTTTTATTCGTGTGCCCACAAAGAATAAAAGAGACTTCGTGAAAGAACCTGGCGGTTGATTGCTCGCACCTATCAAGGCGTCCCGTGTCTTTCATTTCTACAGTATGTATAAAGCTCTACGCAGCCGGGCATGTCGATAAAGGCAAACGGAGCAACATCAAAGAACCTGCCATGACAAGCTCGGCAGATCTCGTCACAGCAAAAGCATCAATCGAAGCGTGGCAAAAATACATGTCCACAAAGTTGGCCTCAGGCAACCAACGCACTTTCGATCATGTGTCTAGGCAGGCCGATTCTTTGTCTGACCATATGTATCCGCCATTCCGTTCTCTTCCCCTCCATCTTGACGAGCACCTTTTTTCCTAGCAGAGACTTCTCGAAGACACCTCCTGTGCATGTTCAGCTTCAACCCGGCCATCACCAGTTTCACAGTCCCAAAACAACAGCCCAGACTCACTGAAACAAGATCCTGCCACTGCACCAGTATCACCGAGAGCTGGTCCCACCTCGCCAAAATGCCTCTCTCAGAGCCCTTCCCAGAACACCTCCTCGACTTCTTCACCCTGGAGGACCTGTCCGACCCAGCCAAATTCGCCCTCCCCGACAACTCGGATCTCCCCAGAGCCCCCGTATCCCAAACAGCTCCCTGGTCTACGTTCTCAGCGAACGCTTACCCGGGGAACCTCTCCTGGCCGATCCTCCCTTCCTAGAAACCGTCTGGGCCGAAGAATTCATCGGGACCGATGCCGAACTAGAACAGCTTCTCTTCCTAAATTACCACCGCCTAGGAGCGCACCCAATCCTAGACAACCACTTCCGGCCCCTCAACCAACCGCGCTGGACCAGCCGCATGCATGGACCAGATAACTCGGACCACCTGAGGACAATCTAGCTCCGCCTTCACAACGGTGTCGTGCTTGGCAGGAAACAGAAATATTGGCATGCAACGCACCTCTACACCTGGGCAAATCGGCTGGTAGCCTACACCCAAGATCACTTTCCGGGAGAAGGCCTCGGGCCGATCAACTACGGAAGATGGTGGATCGCCCCGGGCTGTTACAGCCTCACCGTGACCAGCCCGTCTGTGTTGGTCGAGCGCGAAGACCCCCGCGACATGAATCTAGCAGTGTTTACCGATATCCAACCCGCCGAGTTTACCCTTTCCGACGCCAAAATCTGCAAGCCTTTCGATAGGGACATCACAACCAAGTACGGACCAGATCGCATGTTTGACACTCGCCGCTTCGTCAGGGCGCGAGTAACCTTCCATTTTGTCGATCTGACCGGTAAGCAACACTGGACTTTGCTTATCCGCCATGCTGCCACCAACAAGGGGCATTTATTCGTCCGGATACAAGATTACCCCGACAGCGCGTCCAGTGGCATCCATCACGCATTCAACAACTGGCTTGTCGCAA
The DNA here is from genome assembly GCA_033297075.1 of Rhypophila decipiens. Taxonomy (NCBI): domain Eukaryota; kingdom Fungi; phylum Ascomycota; class Sordariomycetes; order Sordariales; family Naviculisporaceae; genus Rhypophila; species Rhypophila decipiens. The sequence goes on along the minus strand of MU858130.1, from coordinate 41,058 downwards.
GCGAAATGCCAAAGATTGATACAATGCAGATTGTCGAAGGCATCGGGTCCAAGCCTGCCGAGGACATCGAGCCTTGGACGACCCCGTTCCATGTGCTAGCGGATTTGGTTACTTTTATGCGGTTTGGTTTGTTTGGGTGGGAGAATGTTCCTGCCTTTTGGCCTCAGTGGTTTGATGTTCGCGGAGGAGAAGCTGGGCCGAGGCATGGCGATGAAGTTGCCATGCAAGGCTATTTGCTCGATTCGATGCATCGCTTGATGGGGTTGAGGATGACGGAGGAGTCCCCACGGGCCCCGTAATTCCACCGCCTGAGCCTAGGACTGGCGAGATTAAGAAGAGAGGCGGAAAGAAGAGACTGATGCGGGACATGTTGAAGGGGTTGAATGCCTTGGTGGACGAGAAGGAGTTTCAGAACAAGAGGAGGAGGTACGAGCTCCAAAGAAGGATTGCTGTCTGGGCGAGGAGAAAACGGGCCGAGAGGGAAAAGGTGACACAGGATAAAGAAGATGCAGACAGGTATGTCGACTTTTTCAACAGGGCCGACGAGTGGAATCAGGAGATGGACAAACAAGAGCAGGAGATGAAGAGGAGAGAAGGAGAAGAGTATAAAGAGGGCCGACGGTTGAGACGGGACAAGTTGAAGCTGTTCAAGAAATTACCACCGAAAGATCCTGTCAAGGAGGAACTGGATAACGAGTACTAGTTACTCAATGATGGCGATCTGGAGAGTACCGACGAGGGAGATCACGACGAGATTCTGGGCATCTATCATCTGCAAGGCGAACCATTGCTACCAGCAACAGACTTGGATGCCGAGCGGAACAGCAACAGCGACAACAACAGCTACAACAACAATTCCAACAGCAGCAGCAGAAGCAGAAGCGACGACGACAGCACGGACCGGGACCACGAACCAACGAGCAGGCCCCCCTCCAGCCCGCCGCCAGTCGCCAGCCCGCAGTCGACACGGGTTCGACAGAGAACCGAGTGGGAGGCCGAGAAGAACAAAGAGGAGAAACAGCGGGAAGAGAGAAGGAAAATGATGGAGGGTATTGCTCGCCGCTTTGACGAAGACAAGAAAATACCTAAGCGGCCTGGGCAGGTACAAGAGAAGATGCCCACGACACCCATCACACCGGTTGATATAGAAAAGATGTTGGTCAGGCTGGAGTGGGATCAGGAACACAAGGAGCAGCTCAGACTGCAGTCAATTCAGGAAGAGGAGGAACAAAAGAAGACTGAGCCCGAGACGTCTCCTATATCAAACCCGCTCATGGAACACAGACGCCGCCTAAAACGTCACCTGCTTGGTTCTGATTACGATTCGCTACCTGATGCGTAAATATGCAGCATATAGCGGGTTGAGGACGTGGTCCGGATAAGAAAATCCAGTGTCTTGGCAAGGATATTGCCTGGATGGAGATGAATAAGGTGTTTGTTGAGGTGAGTTGCCACCGTGCCTGCCCGCACTCTGGGTTTTCATTAACTTTCATCATCTTGCAGCTTCTTCGTCGTTTCGAGCTTTCCGTTGTTCATCCACTGAAGCATTGGGAATCGACTTGCGCCAGTATCTTCTTGTTGAAGGACTTTTGGCTGAAGGCGTAGCCAAGCAAAGTCTAGTAGAGTCAAGTTAATCTAGAAGTACCATCTCAACATGTTTTTATCGTCATTGCTTCATGTTAAGTACCATGTATGTTTGGTGGCAGGCGAGATCCTGAGAGCAATGCGCCATGTTAGGTCTGTCCATCTTCTAAGACATTTTTCCTTGCAGTATTTTCAGAAATTATCAATACCGAGGTGGAATGGCATAGAAAACAGTGAAAATTGCATGTTGTGTTCTATAATCGAGATCAAGTCTAAGATCATCATCCGGTTCAACCTTCATATTCCTCTCCCAGTTCCCAACAACCTGTAGCCCCGAAAGTCATCAAACCACCCAAATCATTTTCCCATCTTTCACGGGACCTATACACCGACCCGGCAAGTAGCCAGCACCGATCCTCCGATGCACCGTTCCTCTCGGTATTTGAAACTCCTGGCTGCCTCCAACATCCCATGTCCCTATTGGACGGACCAGCAGAAAATAGTGTCTCCTCAAGTCGGTACTCTGACCACCGCCCTTCTCAACACCCAAAACAAGACACTTGGTTGTTGTCTTTGTCTGCCGATCATCTCCCTTCGGCGGCGAGGCTGCATCGTAGAACAACTTGCCCAGAATTTCCTGTCCATCCACCCTGGAAAAGAGGATATCCCTAGCAAGGCCGTGCAATGCTGGCGACATGATAGGCTCGCCCCCGTCAAGTCTGGGAATGGAAGATACGACTACGTCCACCCAATCGGCGGTGCCGAATCCGGGTTTGAGAAACTCAATCTCGCCCATGTAGGCCATCCAAGACCAGGAGGGCGGTACGGCTAGCTGCCCTGGCGGGAAGGCAATTGGCGTCAGGGTCGACGATGCCTTTGGTTTGGTTTCGTTTGTGCGGCTGGCGGGATTGTCTTCCGGCCTATGCCAGAGCAGGGTTCGTCGCAGCAGGCCGCGCTGTCCCGGATCGCGGTGGTGGTGGCGGGACTGCTTCTTGGCGGGGCCAAAGCCGTCGTCCTCATCATCTAGACCAAAGATTCCATAGGCGCCTTTGGTCTGAAACGCCTTCAAAAGACAACTCTGGATGCCGTCGATGGCGAAAGGGCGGTCGGTGGGGTTTGTGAGGCCAAGAGACGAATAAGTTCGGAAAAGGTTCAGCAAGCGAATGATTTTCTCGCCCTGGGTAGCCGACATGATAATACGCGGGAAGTGAGGGTCCCCAAGGAAGGCAGCCAGATTGTTGGTCATTCTCGTCATGGTCTCGCAGCGTACACCACCATCTCCACACTCCCAGTAGGTCTGGCGCTCTGCGAAGAAGATGGTCCGCCGGGCGAGTGCGTGTTCTTGGAGTACCCATCCACGTTTATTCAGGTGCCCGTCCAGGATGTCAGATGCGAAGTCGTCAATATTCTCACACATGTAGAATAAGGCTGCTCCATGCTTGATCGTGACGTAATCGCGCGGCGGGCGGGGGCCGAGGAATCCATCGGTCTGTCTGTGGGCCCTGCTCGCCGCTAGTACGCAATAGGCGGACTGGAAAATCACCTCCATTCTCTCGGCCTGGATGTCGAAGTCACCACCCGGCCCCTGGATAATACATAGGCCATCGATCCAGAGGTATCGCTTTCCCAGCACCCTGGTTATGCAGACAGCGTCTTTGAAGGTTGCAGGCAAGTCGGAGAGTTTGATGCCGTTCTTCATGAACTTGTGGACGTTGGCCCATGTGGTCATGAAATGCGGTGGTTCACCCCAGGGATAGGACAGGGCGATGTAGTCTTGCTTATCCTCGGTGCCGGGCTCCCATAGGCGTACAGTCTCATCGCCTTCCCGGCCCACGTCGATTACTCTTGTCGGCATGCTGGGTCTGGAGGAGGAATTCAAGACCCACTCTGGTTGACAGCTTGGATGCAAAGCTTTGTCGTTGCATGCTTGCAGCCATTGCCTCAGGATCTCGAAATGGGTTCGGCTGCCCGGGTCGGGAAGCCGTGGCAGCCCGATTTGAACTTGGTCAAGTTCGGGCGATGATTCTGAACGTAAAGGAGTCCTACATCAGCACAGGCAGCTTCTCGAGATTTATAAATAATTTATAATTTCGACTCACCCAACCCACGGAAAATGGATAGAACGGGGTGGGCGGCACCCGTCATTCTCATTGAGGAGTTGTCCCTCCAAAACCGGATCCTGATATCGTGGCTTGTGTTGTTGTGCGCTCGGGCAGTTTTCCAGAGCAGAGTGCATAGCCCACAACGGTTGTTTTTTGCCCTTGCCTCCATCTCCGCAGCAGCCCATTCTACCGAGAAGCCGAGGACACCAAGAAAGTCTAGCTTGTCGCAGGACTTGCAGAGTGGTGCTGGTCTTCGGGTCGGTGGCAACGGGAGCTTGGGGGAGTCGCGAATCTTCGATACAACCTCCGAGGCGAAAGTATTGTCTAAATGTGTTTCCCATTCATAATCAAGCTAGAGAGATGAGATGAGTCAATACGCGCTGATCGTGTTACTGTTGAGGGAAACCCCGTCATTTGGGAGCAACCCACTTTCTAGATGGCAGGTCTTAATTAGCACCGGCTTGTCTTTTCCCCACCGTTCACTGGACGACTGACTTACTGGCTACATATCAGATGCAATCGGATGGCGTTCTGCCGTTAGCCAAGAGCATTTTGGTTCTTATAATGTGGTCTTGCGGTGTCTTACATGCTTGTCGCGGAGAATGTTGTCAGCCCTTGTCCCCCGAAAGACACATGGCAGTCAGGAAACCAAGCATCTCAAGCCCGCCCAAGATTCCTTAAACTCTTTTCGTACGTACCTTCTGTGTCACGGATCAGTTCCGGTTTGGTCAACCTTTTGGCTTCATGTGCTCGCGGTTTGTTAAAGGGGTATCTTCGACTCACATACTGCACGGTTGGATACACATTAACGCCCTGCCAACAGAATGTTGTTTTTCTAGGACTGCGTGGATGATCAGCTTACATCCTGTTGCCCGAGACATATCTCAGTCGGCTGCTAGATCAAGGGTGATCTTAAAACATATCATGATGTGGGATGGAGCTAGTACGCACAAGCTGTGGTTACAGGGTGAAGCGTTAGCATTCGCAGTGGTAAATATCATTCAATGGTTTTGTATCCCTACAAGTCTCTGTTTCCGACTGGAAGCACTGCTCGAAGGCATATCTAGTAGGCCACCTGGACTTTGGCTCGTCGGTGTCGTCCCAAAATTTGGAATTCGCTTCCGGGGGCCGTGGCGGAACCAAAAGTCCTCGGCGCGATCGTCGGCATCCATCTCTCTCTCAAGTATGCTGACCAGATTGTCTGAAGTTGCTCGAGTTGCCTTGGGTCTGTTTTTAGCGATGGGGCCGACTTCCGTCGTTTTGGGCGGCGTGATCTCGAACGTGGGCAAAGTAGGGATAGCAAGTCCGCCATTGCTGGCTGCGCGGCCTGTAATTGCATCTTCATCAGTAGATTCAAGCACTTTCTCATATACTGTATTTCCATAGTCTGGAGGCAGTTCAATGACCAGGAGATGGTTCTTGATGAGTTTCAGCAGAGCGCCGAGTGCCGTTTCGTCATCACAAACCGCCTCTTCAGCCATGAACTCCATCCACTTTACCACGATAGGACGTACTCTTCCCATCCGTATGCTAGAATCCGACTCGGCATCGGAAACAATTTCGTAGCAGGGCAGCCGTTCTCCCATGTGGCCGGCAACGTCGGTACGGAATCGGTTGAGCCCTGCCTGACCGTACAACAACCATATGAGGAGTTCTAACACGATGCAACCCAGAGACCACACATCGTACTGGCGACCAAGAAGACGGACGTCGCCAATCTCTATCTCAGGAGGCTCGTAAAACCGTGTGAAGTACTTGGTGGTGGTGTGAATCCCCTTCTCAAATCGGAGCGCGGTTGCTTCACTGTGATACTTGGCTAGCCCCCAGTCACCGATCTTGAGGGTCCCAATTATGTTGCCAGAGGTGGGTGCAAATCGTAGAATATTGAGTGGTTTCAGATCACCATGTCGAATTTTGTTGTCATGGGTCTCCTTTAGAGCGACGGCAAGTCCTTGGATCTGGTGTACTACCAGTTGAACGAGATTATCATCAAGTACGGGAGTGGGATGCTGCCCGAAAAGGTCCTCTAAGCTAGCTCCATCGGCCCATTCAAAGAGGAGGTAGTATGATCTGAACTTTGGATCGTCGCCTTTCGTAAAAGCCGTAATAAAGCGCAATATGTTCATGTTCCCTTTCTCATTCATCCTCTGCAGCGTGTTGGCCTCGTTCTCAAAGCTCTGGGCGATCCTCGCCCGCTCTTCCGGGTTCGGTGGAATAATCTCCTTGACAGCGAATGACGCTGGGAGTGCATCGTCATTGTGATCCTCGATATGCCCTGGTTGTATTTCGACTTGGTGTACCCTGCTGAACCCACCCTGCCCTTCGTCAACCTTTTTGAGGATCTTGAAGGGCAATATCGCGTCTCCGGCGAAGCTGTAACTAGCCCTTGCTGTCGACAGAACTGGGACAAAAACGTTCCACTGGTGGTCATGGAGCCTCTCAAGCAGTGCATCCTTGGGCGCGCCAGTTCTAAACTTGGCCATGGTCAGTCTATCACTGTCAAGATAATAACTTTGCTCCCTGGCACCATCAACTTTAATCTGGCAAGAGACGTCTTTATCGCTGATCCCGTTCTTCTCCAAAAACCTCATCAGCTCCAGCAGCTGTTTTTCTTCGCGCACGGCGATTACTGCCAGCGTGAAGAGCTTCTTGGCATCATGGAGAATGAAGTCCATTAGTCCCTTCTTGAAATCCTTGTTTGCGTTGGGGAGCGCATCACGCACGGCATTCTCGCAGATGAGATGGTCGATAATGGTTGTGGGCCAGTACTTGTCTTTGCGACCCGAAAAGTCGCTTATTGCCCGGTGTTTGTCGTTGTAAAGCTGATTGTTTAGGGCGCCGATACCCTCCCCTGGCCGGCGAAATTTGCGACCAAAACACAACATTAGGACTAGGTATCTTCTCGTTCTCGGTTGCTTGCTGATCACCGGAAACTCGTTGGGCATGGACCTGGAAATTGGCGGGGAGGCGCGTCGGGGAACGGCTCGAGAACTTAGAAATCAGGTAATTCAGAAGGGAGGGGACAAGTGGCGGATAACAATTTTTTTCTCCTAGCGCTCTTTCCGACAGAAAAACAATTTCTCTCCTCTTATTTAATGCGCAGCCACAATTCTCATATGCTCAATGCAGGTTCCCGCGGGTGGGGCAGGATGCCTAATCACCTTGCAGCTCACCCTCTGATTTACTCCTGATTTATGCACGGTACACACCCTCTTCCCAAACGGGCGTACCTATCAGAAGTTATCTCATTGCAGTGGAGACACTTCAGAGCACCTCTCGGAGATGGGCAGAGCCGCATTGGGCTCTATGACCCACACTAGCTAAACGGGTTCAGGTTGGAACGCGCATCACTCTCTACGCTGTGTGACAGACCAGCCAGATCTGGAGATACGGGGAGAGGATGTAGGATGTGCAATCAAGCCCGGATGGGATGGGGCTGGGAATCTGTATATTGCTGCTACGGTCCAAGGACAGAAAGACCGGATGATCCTCGAGGTTACAGGCCTCTCCATGTCAACGACTCAACTCACCTACACGCCATCATTGCCCATTGCTGACATTCAACCAACTCATTAAGCTATATCCTCGAATTACTTCAATGCCCTTGTATTGCAATAAGATGGCAATCACACGACCTAGACGGGATATTGCCCATTTGATGCGCGAGACCAAACAGAATAATCGGTACGACGATAGGGGATTTGTCCCCCCAAGTGAACTCCGAAAGATCATCACCGATGATCTAACCAGGGGTGTATCCCGGAGTTTTCGCCAGCCGGCTTGCAACGTTGTCAAAGTGACAGCAACGCTCCTTTCCATACTAACCAATTCCGATAAAACGGTAAAAGCTTGTCTGTGCAGGATGTTAGATAGTGGGCTCGATGACAGTTATCTACCTGTTACATACGATCCTGAGACGACGCAGATTGCCTCCGGTGAAGGCCGGCGTCGGAGGATATTCATTACCGGGTTGGAGGAGTATCAACGCAGTCGATTCGTTGAAAATCAGTGGCATTTCCACCTGCCGGAATTTGGCGATATCGATGAGACCGGAGTTCGAGAACAACGATGGTTAGATCCTAGCACCATTCTGCCCGTGGTTTATTGTGCCCCGGATGCACACGCCGGTGCCTATGGTCAAGTCTACCAAATCAGAATGCACCATGAATACCTCAAGATCAGACCCGCTCCGGTATGGTACTTTCTTGAATATCCCTATTTTCGATGACGCCTCTTTTTGATAGGCATCACTAATTTGGTTTGCAAATATGCTGACAAATCTCGTCATGTGGCGGAAAAGACGGAAAAGAACAACCCAATGCTGGCACTGAAGAGACTGACCGTCTTGGATGCCGAAAAAGCCTACAGACAGGAAGAGGCAGCCCTCCTCAGGATCAATAGGCTAAACCACAAACACCTTGTCAAACTCATCGACTCTTTCAAGAGAGGGAGGGACTACTTTTTTCTGTTTCCTTGGGCAGCTGGGGGGGATCTCTTTGGACTCTGGCGAAAATACGACATCGGCTCCGATCATGAAAATAGGTCAGACGAAATGAAACGGTGGCTATTGATACAGACAAGGGGTATTGTGTCGGCAATCGAAGCCATACACAATCTTCCCGACACTGCTCACGGTTCGGAAGAAAATGGACGCCACGGGGATATACGACCGCATAACATTCTATTGTTCTACGATTCCGAGTCTGGACATCCGAGTAGTTGCAGTGAGGACAGATACCCCTGGAGCGAAGGCGCAGGCGGAACCCTTCGTGTCGCAGATGTTGGTCTCGCAAGATTCCACGAGAAAGTTACCGACAACAGGCAGGGCCCAACAGACACCACGGGTGCGTTTTTAGAGTACGCACCCCCTAGCACAAGTCAAGCCCGATACGATGGGACGAAGCCTCCACGGTCTCGCAGTTACGATATTTGGACTTTGGGGTGCCTGTTTCACGACCTCATCGTGTGGGTGCTCTTCGGCGCTGCTGAAGTCGAAAGATTGCATTATGCGAGACGATCTGATGGTTCTCTGTCATCTCAGTTCTATTGGTGGAACATAAGCAGTCAATCATATACGATGAACCCGGTTGTCGAGGAGTCAATCGAAAAGATCCGTCTTGCATTACATAGGTTTGGTGGGAACTCAGACAAATGGTTGGAAGAGCTTGTTGACATTGTCGAGAAGGACTTACTCCAAATTAATGAGGCGAAGCGAATCACCTCCCTAGATCTTGACAATAAGCTTCTTGACATGTTGGCACGGGCAGGGTGCGACATCGACGCGGCGTATTTGTGTTCATCCACGGCAGACAACGGAGGAGAAGATGACACTGCGGCCATCTTGACTATGCGCAATCTGAACTCTAGTTCGAGCAACGTCAAAACCAAGAAGAAGAATAAACACCCTCGGGGGGGTGTTTCGAATTGGTTTCGTCGACATCAGTCAGGTTCCTGAAGCGGCCATGAGATTCGGTTCTTTTGCCCATACAATTTTCTTTATCCATTCGTTTATCTAGGTAGCTATGTGTAACAACAAAACATATCCATTATTCCGTGCCTGTATATTCAGTTCATAGTGCCTTAATGTTCTTATACGTCTATTTGATCAGCATGCTTGCTGAGGTCCTCCCACGAACTGGCACAACCAACATTGCTGTATAGGTAAGCTGCGACGACGCTAAATACCACGATCGCAGATAACAGAGAGACAATACTATCAATAATCAAGCGGCCGATGCTGATAATCAGCATCAGCCTGATGAAAGCTGTGCCGCCAAACATTGCTAGGATAAATCGACCACTGACCATGATGAGAGGCATGCCAGAAGCTTAGACAGGTTACAAGTATTGCCGCGTGTGCTAACGGTCTTGTATCACTAATGATAATCTTCCCCACAGGAGCGGGACATTACATTAGTACCGCATATCAGGCGCTCAGTTAGGTCAAACTACCACGATGGGGTCCTTTTGTGACTGATAGTCGCGCACTCGGCTGGGTGATCCTTTCCAAGAACCTTTTCATCTGCTGCGTAGCCAAATTGATCGTGCTCCACGATCGGATTTCACCTTCCACATATATCAGTTGTTACATGCCGCCGTTAATCCTTTGCCGTATGAACGAAAGAGTCCCACCGTTCTCACCTGTACCCTCATGCAAATTACTAGGGGCTTGAGCAGGCTTGGCGCGACACGCCATACCCAATAGGCGCTCCTCATCATGAAGGGCATTGGCAGCATTCATGCCTGCAATATTGATCGTTGTGGCTGGCTCAGGTTTTGAAGTGGGGTGGGGGGGGGGGGGGGGGGAAAAGAAAAAAAAAAAACCCAATCAAACCAAACCAAAATAAATAAAAAACACACATATAACAATCGGGAATTTTTTACAATTGGG
>MU858130.1:0-30971 GCA_033297075.1 Rhypophila decipiens | reverse complement strand
CCCCCCCCCCCCCCCCCCCCCCCCCCCCCCCCCCCCCCCCCCCCCCCCCCCCCACAGGATACGATAAGCTGCCATGGAACCCAGAGCCTTATTCTTCACACCACCAGAGTATCAGGAGGGTACTTGGTTCCAGTTGCGGGCCAATGACCATAACACACGCTCCGAGTGGGTGTCACACCCATTGATGCAGCGCTAGCACGCACTATCCTGTTGATGGAAACCTCAGCCGAAATCAAGGCTTGCATATGCAAGCAGATTCACCGTACAAGGAGTCCGGATCCGGGCTGCACACCGGTTATTGATTGGTAGGGTATCTCTGATTCCAAAGAGCCGCTTTCTGTAATCCCTGTCGTCAAATACGCTCTTACAAGACCAGTCTTCTGGTCACACACTTCTAATGGCTAGGCTCCAACACACTCTCCCGCCCCTAAAGATCCGAGTCCGTCTGGTGCTCACCAAGAGTTTCTGTTACCGTGATTTGTGCGTGCTTCGACGAAGCGAGCCGACACAACTGCCCAGCCACCTTATCCAATACGCCTCCCCAGTCGCTGAATTTGTACCGGCGCAATAAACGGTTGCTTTTTGGCGAGGGGGCTTCCCACCAATTCCCCAGTCCAACCTTCGAAGTGTTTGAGGGCCCTGCGACCATCGTCATTCACACTTGGCCGAAAGCCTGCAGCGAAGCTGCTAAAATGTCCGTCATACCTCAATACCATGGTGAAGCCCGCCCTGAGTTCTCCACCCAGTCCAGCCTGTCTCAAATTGCCGTGGAAAATACAGGTGTAGGACGTGACGACGTGGTCGTACCAGTTCAGGGCACGGCGACGGCTGGAAACGACCCACGGCACCTACAAAACGTGACTTTCCACATCCCTGAACCTCAACTAGCCGGACGCTCGTCGCTTAGCCTCGGATCCGGGAAGACCCCGACCGTCACCTTCGACATCTTGAACACTACGGATTATCTTGAAGTTGCCAGTACTGTTGCCAATCCCGACAGGTACAGACGACCGTTGGCGAAATTTAAAGCTGTTTCATCAGCAGTTTTCAGACTCACCAGAATTACATCCCGGGACAACTTGGAGGCGAGGGTCTGCAAGTTGATTGGACACAGAAGGGGTTCAGCGACATCCGGCTTCGTCACATATTCCGAGCTTGTGGATTTATTTACCGAGGAGTCTGTAAAACAAGAGTTAAAGGGCAAACGAAACGCTGCAGTTCAGGAGCACGATGAGTTACCAGACCCTATGTTGAGGCTGTCAGCCCGAGAGACCGCACGCATTGTCTGTAACTTGAACAACCTTGGCCCCTCTACCAACTCAACTACTGAGGGTGCCTCCTCCAGGTTTTCCAGCCAGGACCATATACCGCTCCAGGGCTCTTCGACTCTTCGCAGGATCCTGGCCACCCTGCTCTATATCAGTTCAGTCGGGGCCCTGGGCTATTTCATTCGGGACGGAATTTGCGATGGCGATCTTCCTATTACATTGCGGGGTCCGTCCGATAGTCCCAGGGCATTAGCACGGGGAGGAACAGTCGAGTGTCTCAAAGGCTTGTCCTGCCAGGTGCTGCAGTTGTTTGAATGTCACCAGTGGAAGATGCTTGCACCCGTATTCGACCACAATGCAAAGAAACTGGGGCATAAGGTTGCACACCAAAGGCTGAAGTCGGCAGCGGTCCTCCCGTTCACCACATATGAACACGCATGCAGCGGTACGCGGGGCGAGATATACCGGGTCCAAATCCACCAGGACCATCATAACTTCAAGAAATCTTTCAATGTAAGCCCACTCCAGCCACTAATATGCACACTGTCTCAGGATACCTGTGTCACCCCGCCTAACTGGATAGTGCGATTATCAGCGTTTTCTTGAAAACACTGCACAGAACAAGAAAGAAATGGTCTAACTCTACACGCCACGTGGATAGGTAGATTGCGATCTCTTCGCCGTCAAAAGAATTCCTCGGGCAAATGTCTTCTGGAAGGAGGCCCAGGTGTTGCGGCGGCTGAAACATCGCCATATTACTCCTCTGCTGGCCACTTACGAGTATCTCGACCATTTCCATCTTGTGCTCCCCTGGGCAGAATGCAACCTTGCCGTCTATTGGAATGAAAAGTTTCCCAAGCCCGCCCACGACATAGCAACAGTTAAATGGATTGCGGAACAATGCAGGGGCATCGCAGCTGGGTTAGATGCCCTGCACCACCATGCCACCACCTCCGCGAGCACGCTCATGATGAGTCTCGACGAGTCAGCATCACAAAGTGCACAGGCTGGTTTCCTTTCTCGGGCCCACTCCTTGGTAACCAGGAAAGACATCCTCGGAGCCACGAATCCCGCGCGACGTGGCGAAGCAAGAGTCCACCACTTCTTCGGCCGTCACGGCGACATCAAGCCCTTGAATCTGCTCTGGTTTCCAGAGGACAAGAAAAGTCCCATGGGGATTATCAAAATATCAGACTTTGGAGAAGGGGAGTTCAGCAGCACACCCCAGTCTGACCTCATGGGCGCGCCAGACGCGACGTTCGCATACACACCTTCCTACCGTCCCCCCGAATGCGACCACCCGCACCCCGAGATGATAGTAATTACTTCAATGTACGACACCTGGACGCTCGGGTGTCTCTTTCTGGAGTTTGCAACATGGTATGTCGGCGGTCGGGACCTGCTTAGCAGGTTCGAGCGTTCCCGGCGGACTGGTACGAGTGGTCACAATCATCGCGGCGAGGCTACCTTTTTTGAAATAACGGGCCAGGAAAACCCGCACGCGCGGGTCAAAAAGGCTGTACGCGAGGTATGTTTAGTCTCTCCAGCTTTTTCGTGCTTAATCCGCCGTACCCCTATTGCACCAAAAGAACATATTTGACTAGTACAACGGTCTCACATAAGTGACCATGCTAAATTACGAGATTAGCATCTACGAGCTCTCAGAGCTAGCCCAGACAGCGAAGGTTTTCTCAGAGAGCTTCTTCACATGGTTGAGCACAGAATGCTCGTTGTTGAGGCTCAGTCGCACGACACAGAACACGACCACCGCATTTCATGTGCCCATGTGTTGAGTAAGTTGGCGGACGCGATAGATGAACACTTAGGCAAGGATAGAGGGGATGAAAGTTCTAGTAATACAGATGGGGACAGTGAGAGCTACGTTGAGGAGGATCCCGACTAGTCATACATACATTCATTACCTTCGACTATGAACACAATTTCCGAGGAGACTATCCTTACATGGATGTTGAAAAGCCTGGAGCCCTTGCTCATAGATCTAGTTGACAGCTTGAAGTGCTTGGCATGTAATGTTAGTTTGGTGAGGCACGTGAGGATATAAAACCAGATCGCATGAGAGAAGGCGGTATACGCCCCGATTCCGGGATAATTCTCTTCGACAAAGGGGCTCGGGAGACGACGATATCTACTGTGGGTCCTACCCCGACATCCACTAGGCCCAAAGCAGAACATCGGAATAACAAGCTCGCACCAATCAGGAATGAGAAACGAACCAGGACCACATCTCAGGGGTATCATCGATGCGACCAGCAGGGGCAATTGAGCCTGGCGGTTAAATCGGATCTACCGACCCGAGCCTGCATTGATCGTTTCTAGCCCTTCTCCCCGCAAATTTCCTTTTGTTTAGGCCGTGGGGCCTTGAACCGGGAACCAGGGAAGAAGACGATCCCCGGAAGTTTGCACTAGCTGCAGAACCACACCCACGTCATTCCCTATGGGGAGCGTGATGCCGAGTCCCGGGAACTAACCAGTTGAGCCTCCACCAGAGTGGCATCTCTACGCCCTCGCCTACCGGAAAATGTCCCACGATTACGACGCCATGCACACATGGTCATTCACCCGGTCTTGACAACAGGACCAGGTCGCAGGATGCCCGTCCCGGTTCGGGATACCGTGCAGCCAGGTGAAAGTGGCCCATACGGCCGAACCAACTTCTTGTCACGAGTTTGTTCAAGTTTCCTTGGAATAAATGAGTCTACACTTTGCTCTAGACGAGCAGCCCTTCCGAAGGTGACACACGTACCACCACTAATTACCACCACGTCGCCTAACCGGGCTTGAGCTGGAGCTTGATACTATTCTCAGGAAACAAGTCTTGGCCGGGGAGGGCATGGATATTTCTGGCGGGGCAATGGAATGTAACGCCTCCGGAGCACCTGGGCGCGCGCCTGCCAAATGCGACTTGGACGTCTCATGATCACTTGTTTATGCTGTGACGCTGTTTCCTTCTGCCCAGTCGGGACACCACGTTGACGGCGTAGCAATGCTTCCTTCTTGGCCATGACCAGCACAAACAAGCATCGAGATTTCTCCACAGCAGATCTCGGAGGGTATAAGATGCAAGAGATGCTCCCTTCTTGAACAACCAAACATCTTGTTTCGCCGCCCAGCTCAACCTTTTCGGTCTCTGTCAATCACAAGCCCAAAATTTCGAGTTCGTCAGACAAACCCAGAATCAACATCAAGATGTGGCCAACACCCAAAGCCGCCTTCCTGCTCCTCTGGGCGCACTCCCTCGTCGTCTCGGGTTCGCCCGTCGAGCTCGAGGCCCGCCAAGGCAACTGCCCCGGCGTGCACGTCTTTGGTGCCCGTGAGACGACCGTGTCCCCCGGCTTCGGCACCGCCGGCACAGTGGTCAACCTGATCCTCCGGGAATACCCAGGCTCCACCTCCGAGGCCATCAACTACCCAGCCTGCGGTGGCCAAGCCTCGTGCGGCGGCGCCCAGTACGGTGATTCCGCCCGTCAAGGCACCCAGAATGCCGCCAACCAGGTCAACACCTTTCACGCCCGGTGCCCCAACACCCAGATTGTCCTCGTTGGATACTCCCAGGTAAGCCGATCCCTTCCTCCCACCTCATCATGTCCCAACTAACAATCCTCCAATCAAGGGCGGCCAAATCTTCGACAACGCCTACTGCGGCGGCCCCGACTCGGGCTCCTCCATCAGCACCACAACCCCATTCATCAACTCATCCGCCCTCTCCCAAGTCAAAGCCGTCATCCTAATGGGATCCCCCCGCTACGTCGCCGGCCTCCCGTACAATGTAGGGACCTGCACAGCCCAAGGTTTCGCCGCCCGAAACAGAGGCTACACCTGCCCCTCGGACGGCTCTCGCATCCAAAACTACTGCGACAGCGCAGATCCCTACTGCTGTACTGGCAACGACGCGAATCACCACCAGCAATATGGTAACAAGTATGGATCGCAGGCTTTGGCCTTTGTCAAGAGCAAGTTGAGCAGCGGTGGTGGAGGAGGAACTCAGCCGCCTACTAATCCGCCCATTACGACGACTACGCCGAGTCCATCCCAGCCGACTGGTGGAAATGGAGGCGGCGTGGTTTGCTCGGGTCTTTGGGGCCAGTGTGGTGGGCAGGGATGGAGCGGACCGACTTGCTGCTCGCAGGGTACTTGTCGGGCTAGTAACCAGTGGTATTCGCAGTGCTTGAACTAGGCTGCGTGACACTGGGAGGATGAGAATTCTTTGTACATATCTTTTTGAGCAGGCGAGGGAACTCACATGAGTGAGGCATCTTGTCCTGGTATATAAATCACATTTTGCAACCCGTATGCTCCTGCTGCTCACCTTGCAAAACATGTTTATTCTGTCGAGGATGTTCATGTCCACAAGACCCCTTGCCATGACGGTTCTCTTACCTAATTAGGTCTTCTTAGTGGCCGTTTTTTGTCTCTTGACTTCTAGACTCTGAACGAGCCTGGCACTTGTATCTGCTAACATATATTTTCTTATCTCCATTCTCTCATATTCCTCTCTTGGAATAGATCCGTCCTTTCAAGTTCAGCTTGTCGTGTTCAACTCTGTACACAGAAATATAGGTGGACCGGTGGCCCGTCTATCCGCGTACCAGGGACGGTATGATGAAGATCCGGACGATGGGGCCGAGTATTGGAGCGAGTGACCTCCATCTACTTGATCAGGAGTTGGAAATTACATGTAGTGGAGGAGCCCCTTGCTGAACCAAAGGAGAGGGATGGTTGGAATCAGATCTTTCCGTTGAAGCTTGAATTAAGAGTGGGTCATCTGGGCTGTGCATGGCAGTCATCATGAGATACAGTGAAGATATTCATGTGCCGGGACCTGTACGATAGTCTCCGCATACTAGGAACTGGACTTGAACAAAACTTCAAGCTCAAGAACCTTGAAATGCTGGTGAGATAAATGCCATCCATGTCAGTGCCCCGGGAGGCCGACACCAGGCCGTACCTATACTACACTCCATTGCACGCGCCCTTTCACAAGAACAAACATAACACCACCGAGCCCCCCCAGTGTGGGCAGCCTTATCGAGTACGTGTGCCCGGCGTATCCGAGAAGAACATTCCCGAATATTTCGACGAAGCCATCCGTCTGGCACCTTGCCTTTTGTTCACTGATGAGATCGACGTGTTCGCTGGCAACTCCCCTTCTGAGCTCGGAATCATTGAGGGCAAAGTAATCGCCGTGTCTCAAGGACAACCGTCCTTCGAGAGGATAGGTTTGGCTTGGAGCTGATAAATTTAGTATGTGGGTTTGAGAGATTGGGGTGCCTGTTCCGCCATCCCCTGCGAGTGAAAAGCGTCGTACCGTCGTATAATTAAAGACCTTGACTGTAACTTTGGGCTGTTTGTCCAGTAGTGATCCAAGGAGCCGGAGATGTAATCGGCCAAAAGTAGTCTTGTTTGGAAGTCTTGAGATTCCGTGAAAGATGGCAGAATGCATGGACCAAAGGCAACTGCCAAGGTCGGAACTCAGCTTGGATCACGGCCCAGGATAGCAAACGCCCCCTTCCACATCTTACAGGAAATATACGCTGACTTGGACATACTTTACCTACACCTGTATGTTCAATATGGTACTGAGGGTGATATTCCCGGATACCTTCGGCGCGAGGTCAC
Source organism: Rhypophila decipiens (assembly GCA_033297075.1). Classification (NCBI taxonomy): domain Eukaryota; kingdom Fungi; phylum Ascomycota; class Sordariomycetes; order Sordariales; family Naviculisporaceae; genus Rhypophila; species Rhypophila decipiens. The sequence continues at coordinate 24,066 of MU858130.1, read as the reverse complement.
CATGGTGCAACATATGACCATGTCCGGACAAGGCCTTGAATGAAACAGCGACTGACAACAAGTGCAAACAAACGCGACGACATCACCAGGGCCTGCATCGCCTTTGAGTCGTTGGCAAGATATCTGCTCGTTCTGTTTGTCATAGTGCGATTCTTTACCGGCCACTGTACCAGAAGCTGCATATGGGGTTGTAAGCCGAGCCAACAAGACCATTGTTGGTGCATGGGTAGCCGGTAAAGCGAGAGACGTTGGTAATCTCGGACAATAGATCAATGCATGGTAAAGTCACTATAAAGACATGGGGCTGCCCGTACACATTGTGCGTTTCCATCTACTCTAAACGAAGGTGCTGGGAATCACCAAGCGAGATTCGATCCGCTCAGCAAAATCATGTCCACAACAGCCCCCGAATCCCGGGGCCGTGGGGTGTCAATGCAGAAGCTCTCTTCAAGAGTCTACTTGTTGCGTCCGGTTCCTTCGACCTCCGATCTAGCATCAAAAGACGAATCTTGCGCAAGCGATGATCCAGATTTGATCATCATCTTCGGATGGATGAACGGCACTCCCAAAGGTCCTTTAGCCAAATATGTCAACCAATACCAGACTCTCTTCCCACATTCAAGCATCCTTCTGGTGACGTGCATCTTTGCAGGCATGACTTCTCCGTGGCTAGGACTGCGAGAAGCACAAAAGGCAGCTACAGCAGCCCACGCTATACTTGCGCAGCAAGATCAAGCCAAAGCCAAGACGTCAACTCGAACGAGCGACAAAGGTCGCTCCAAGCCGCGTCTGATGCTGCATGTCTTGTCAAACGCCGGCTCCACGATGCTGTACCACTTGTACACAGCCTACGCCGAGCAGGCGAAGGTCGGTTCTTCGTCGTCAGCCACAACAGAAGAGGTTACTCTTCCTCCACATATCACAGTCTTCGACTCCTGCCCGGCCGCATTTACCTACCAAACCCTTCTCCAAGGAATGCTCGACGGCGCGGGGCCATCAGACTTGATGCGACTGCTGATCACACCCGTCGCCTACATATACGTTGCCCTCATCTGGTTGCTGGTTACTGTCCTCCGTCTGCCCCATCACATCGGCGACCTCGCTCCGCGCGCGCATAATGACCTGGCTCGAGTAGGCGACGAGGTCCTTCGAGTGTAAATGTATGGTAACGGTGACAGGATCACGCCTTGGCAGGGCGTGGAAAGACATGCGAGACAAGCCGAGGCATATGGGTTCGAGGTGCGACGGGAGGTCTTTGAGAGGTCGGCACATGTTGCGCATGCTAGAATCCATCATGATCGGTATTGGAATGTCGTTTGGAAGACTTGGGAGGATGGTATGAAGATGCGAGGAGCAAGCCAAGGATATTGATTTCCTTGGCGCTAGGGGCAGGGCTTTGGATTCGGTGCGTATCTGTACGTATTGTAGTACGTTAGTATTGGTCAAATAGAATGGCATTTCTGGATTAAATTTGGGAATCTGTCAGTCAGTATGCTTGATGATCATACCTCCATTCTGTGAACAAATAGCTTGCTGTCCTAAGGCTGCCAATTGTGAGATCGACCTGGGGAAGAAAAGAAGCTGGAATGAGAGATAATTCGGTCTTGGACATGTGAGCTGGGAGAGCCAGTGGTTGAAACAGAATTCTAGGCTCCAGAAATCGGTCGGTGGAATCGCCAACATGAAGTCAGGCATCCTGACAGTGACGGTGGGCCGCGAACTGCAGGGACAACTCTTTGGAAAGAACTACACGGCAACCCCGGACACTAGAAATTACCACTTTCACTCTGGTTAAACCGCGATTGTCCGGTCTATCGCACATTGAATATTCCCGACGCTGGGAAATTACCCGTGGATCTACCCAGGCGGCAGCTGGATGATGATCGATGAAGGGCTGCCAGATGAAGGGAGAGAACCCAAGGGGCCGATTTCTATTTCGGGATATTAGCAGCCACACCCGACTGGAGTGGAGTGACTGGAGCTGGGATCGTGGCGCTTCTGTGGCTAGAAGTCCCCTCATCCACCAGCCAACTCCACTTTCAGGAGATTGAACTGGACGACCAGACGCGTCAATACTTGATAGTGAGCTACTGGACCCACTCTTTCTCCTTGCTCTTTGCGGGACCGAGGGATACATCCGATTGGTTCTAAGACCTCCGAGCTCCCCTGCGAGCTGTACCGGGCTAACAGCTACTCCGGGCTTTCTGCACACAAGGTCGTATCCCTGCAAGCCCCCTTGGCAGGCTGACACTGAGGCTGTTTTTGATCGAGGGGCTCACCCAACGGCCCCCCCAAGCCGGCTCATTGAAGAGCAAAGAACTCTGGCTCGAGTCGAGATCGTACGCGTTATTATTATCTCCACGCCCCCTTCCTTCTCAATTACGGCGATTGCTTGCTGCACCACCCAACCGGTCTGCGATTCAGAATTCGACCCAACCGAGGATCTTCCTCCTCAGACATCCAATTCACCATGGATCGACACCGTGGAGTGTATACCCCACACAGTCTGTCCGACCTAACGGCTGGCATGACGGCCTACTTGGAGGAGGAGCACGGCAACTTGAAACCCAAAGAGAAGTGTCTAGTCATGCTCGATCCAGACAGCGCCATCTCCCACCCCGACCAGCTGCTTGGGATCCTTTGCCTCGAGAAGTGGCCCCGGTCGCTGCAGATAATCGCCGCCCAGAGAGCCACCCCGATTAACAAGGGAACAGACGAGACGCAAGCCCCTGAGATGATTGAGCTTACGGCTGAGAACTTTCAGCTCTTGACAGAGAGGGCAATCGTTGAAGATGGGCCGACCGTGGTTCTTGGTGGCCAACATTTGCGATCAGTTAAGGTTCTCAATCTCAAACCTGGTGCCTACCCTCCGCGCCTCCTGAATCATGCCCAGACATGCGACTTTTCAGATTGTCGAATCTCCTCGATACCGTCATCAAACGAGTCACCATCGCGCTCACAGTCTGATGCCCAAGCCCAAACAACTGCGACAGCGGCGGTGCTCAAGTGCCCCGAACTTCTCGAGCTCATCCTGCTTCATCTCGATCTAAAGTCCCGTATCACCTCTGCTCCACGAGTTTCCCGCTTCTGGTTCGTCAACCTGAACCAGTCGCCTTCACTCCGAAAAGCCTCCTTCTTTCAAGCCGATCGAAGCCTTGACCCTCCAGAGCCCGGCGAGCGCCCCTACATCAACCCTCTTCTCCAAGAGGCCTTAGGAGAATACTTCTTCAACCTGAGTGATTCCGAAGCCGAGGGGGGCAAGCACCGTTTCCGACGGGCCGAATGCTTTTGGAAGCTACCTTGGTCGCCAAACAATCTGCATCACCTGAAAGCAGAAACGGGAAGCGTGGTCGACGTCGATCCTTCCTGCCGTCAGCGCAGCTTCACCAGAAAAGGTGCGAGCTGGCGCCGCATGCTCGTCTCGCAGCCCCCTCCGCCATTCCTCGGATTCACATGGCTGGATTGTTTCCCCATGATTGGGGGGGCCGGTGGCAACAGATTTCACGTCGACTCTGTTCAGCCCCCAACAACCGATGCTGCTGCCACTGAAAACGTTGTCGCGGGCGGCGTCACAATGGGTCTCCTTTACGATACCGTACAGTCCTTGACGATGCACCAGAAGCAGCCCGGTTTGTTCTATCGCGTCAGGTGGGACATGACGGTCGAAAGAACTCCCAAAGATGGGCAAAGCGGTGATAGCAAAAGCACAAACCTAGTCGTCCAATTCTGGGATGACCCATACTTCAACTCGAAAAACTACGGACCGTTTTCTATGGAAGCAACCCAACGCGCTTTCACGTGTGAGGAAGCTGTGAAGCCTGCTTGTCGTGGCGAGGCACAGTTATGTAGGATCCAAGGTCTCGCCGATGATGCCGATCACCCAGCGCCAGGAAACGACGAGTTTGAGATCTGGGAGCCCCTCGAGTGGAATTTCTAGTGGGACCCTCGAGGCTCTCGGTTCAGGCTCCTCCCAAGGACATGAGGAACACAGGGTATATCTACCTTATGGTCAACCTGGTAAAGTGCAGTATGGTTGGTTCGGTGACGAGTTTGAGTGTCAGGCAGATACAGCGGGCGGATGTAAAGCATTTACTGTGTTTTTCTTCTCAGTGCTGGGAGTAAATGTATTAGATATACTATGAAAGCTGACATTGACTTGAATCTCGTGAGAGAAAAGCATTATTTCAAGTGATCGCATTTCAGCCTACTCCTAATTAACTCATCTTCTATAATGCAGTATTACATGGTAAATAGTGAGCTGCTCTATATGATCAGGGCATTGCTCCTGACTTGAAAGGCCCTAATAAATTGTAAAATAAGCCCTTAATGAGTTACGCAAATACATGATCTCTACCAATAAATATTCATTATAAAAGTCCCTTACAGGCCTAGCACCCTTGTTCAACCAGTTATACCAACTTGACTCTTCACCGTCGAATATTTAGGGTTAGCCAAGTTGATGTGCTGCACCAACAGATGCCTGGAAGTAGCTACAGAGTCTCTGCGGCCTTTGTGCCCCGAATACAAAATTTATCAGAACCAAGCTGCAAGTCCCCAGCCCATAAGACTCCCCTAACAAGTCACGACTCCCACTCCTTCCCAACATGTCTAGCCAAAAAGCCAAAAAAAGCATACCCCTCGTCAACAGCCTTTCTATCTTCCTCATCAGTCACCGTTGGCGTTAGACGTCGCAACCGGGCGTGGGGCGTTTCAGGCGCGGCAGAAAGCAGAGGTAACGTAGGAAGTGCCGTCCTCGGCCGGAATTATGGAAGGTCCTCTGGTTTGAGATCAGGCCCATGGGAGGGGGGGTCGGGCTGTGGCGCGTAGACAGGGAAAGACCCAAATAAACTCTCCGCAACCGGCTTGACGATGAACCAGTCGAAGAGGGCCCTAGACACAAAGAACAAGACCGCGTAGTACAAGTACATTGTGGAGGAGGAGGAACGATCGAACGGTAAGAAGTAGAAGTAGACCGCTCAGCTTGTCTGGAAGATGACATAGGCAATGAGGTCGATCCAGCATTGTTTGCCGAACATTATTTGCCATATTCCAGGACGGTCCAGAGGCCCGGCCCGGGTCGTTTGGCGGGAACCCGAAGAAGGTCCCAACAAAGATTGCTTTTCGTTCATTGCCGAGGTCGTCCTGTTGGGTGTCACTGCCGTGGCTATGGTGGGCGAGACGGAGGGGTGTTGCTTTGGAGGGAGCACGGCAAGGAATTGATATGAAAAGAATTTAAAATTGTGTGGACTAGGGCTCTGCCTACCGAAGTAAGGTCGGGTCACTGGACCAAGAAGGATGCAGGTGCAAACTTTGACCGCGGCCTTCCCATTCCGCCACTGTGGAGAGGTTGGCGCGTGTAGGTAGCTTTCCGGTTCGGGGCCGCACCCTTCAAGGTCGCTTGGTACTCTTAACTCCAGTGGAGAGTTTGGTTAGACAACGAGGTCGAGAAATATTTGCAAATGTGAACTTCTTGGGCAAGGCAGTTATATCTTTGTCACGTTGACGACCCGTAAGGTTGGCGTAAGGTTAGCGTAAGGTTGTCGATACTTTAGAGGTAACCAACATCAAGAGCAATTGGAGACGAAATATGCAAAGTCAGGTAGCTCAACCATTCCGGGTCACATTGTAGTCCTAGGAAATCAAACAACACCAAGAAACAAAAAGCAATCCCCACCAGACCCACTCAAGGCTCCTCACAATTCGAGTTAGATCAAGTCGAGGCAATTCAAACTAAGCCAATTCAAGCCAAGTCGGCCCAAAAAAAGGCCCAATCAAGCCAAGTTGAAGGTCTTCCTGACTTGCATTAACTTGCGTGACTTGTTAGTGGGGCTGATCCTTATCTGATCGTAGGTCAGACCCATATTTCCCTGAGAACTTTAGGTGGTGAACATTACTCCGACCCATACCCCAGTCAGGCCAAATACCTTGGCTGAAGTACCAAGTGGTGCAAGTTACGCAAGTTGATTCAAGTCGACTTTTTACCCAAGCAAGTTAGTCTGGAAAACCCCCAAGTCAATTCAACTTTACTGCTCAACTTGCTTGACTTGAATTGTAAGGAGCCTTGGACCCACTGATGACCAACCAAGACGCCAACACCATGGACAGAACTTTAGATCCCTCCCGGTATTCTGCCATACTGCATAACATCACCAGTAAACCTCGAGCTATCGGCGTGGAACTCGTATCTCAGGGAGCCTATATTATCATGGTTTCCACTAACTATTTACAAGCCCAGAATATGTGTCAGTATGCTGATAATTATGCAAAGAAAGGCAAGGACGTCGCGCGCTGGTTGCAGCGACATCGTGGACATGATTTTCTCGAAGAAGAAAAACGACGAAAGAAACTCACGCATCTAACAGACCGAATCTTCTCCCCCGGCTTATTCTTTCAATTCGGGCAATTCGTGTTACTAACTTACTCGCCCCGATGGCCTCCCCCTGAGTCCCTGAAAATCACGAGCCAGGTAGAACCCGCATTGCGCGCCGTTATCCTCGGTGTCGTGATACTCGCCCACGATGAACTCGAGCGTCACGCAGGCCTCTAGCCCTCGGGGCCGTTGCGTCCCTCTCTCCAAGTCGACTGGTAGCAGTCTGTTCTGTGCATGTCGTCGCCAAAGCTCTGAAAATGAGAAATGATGGCGGCTGGACAGCGGTTGTGATGCTTTTGTGCTGATTCTCAGTCAATTTCATGAAAGGTTGGCTGTGTGATATTTAGTTCCGTGACAATGTTACCTAAACTCTAGTCGTATCGTCGACTTTTCCGCCAGGACCCCGACATGGATGGATGGAATTTATTTCGCCCGGAGGCACTGAGCCTAAAGGGCCTATGCACGCTAACTACATTCGGTTCATCCAAATCCGCCATTATCTCGTCCAAGCCCTCTACTTTTTCATCTCAAGATCACCCGATGCCTCTTTTCATTTTATAAGGTGATGGACCCCGACATGCTCATGAAGCGGCAGCATCACGTGAGATTCGCGCTAAACGGATGCCAAGTCGTCCCCGATTTCTTGACGACGTCGACGGGCCAAAGTCCCTCTTGTGACGCCATCGCAAAAATGGATAACGGAACGAGGGTCCATACAGTCCCAGCATTGGTTGCCGGCATGGTAGCAATGCGCATATCAACGAGGTTGGGCCTCGCGAAGTCCCATGCGCAGGTTTTTGGCGGTCTGAGTCAATTGCTGATACTTTTACAGGTCCAGGTCAATACCGCCGACCAAACGAAGGCGCAGGAGAACGACCAGCCGGACTCTCCCTGTCAGCTGCCGTTTCTGTACTACTATGATGCGACTAGCCAAGAAGCCGCTCGGTTACCAACAGTACAGGCGTCCCTCTGGACAGGCTAGGAAGCTCTCCCGAAGCCGATGTAAAGCACACGCCGCCATCGTCCATAAATGCCAGGAGCTCATGCCAGCGAGCTACGACCAGTGGACAGTCAAGCTCGAGAAAGACGCCTTGCAGCGCACCATACATGTGGGACCGAATGACGTATTGGGCTTTTACTTGGCTCTGCTGCCCTCGTCGCAACATAGTTCCAATCCCCAGTACTGCGGCCGAAGAGTCCACCCGTCATGGATCGACATGGACGTTGTGAGGAACTGGAGGACTATTTGCGAGCGCAATCATCCCGAATGCCGAATTGGAGCGGGGTCCGTCATAAACCATGTCGGCTCGGACTCGGAACGCCCCGCGCTGCTCATCGATGCGGAGCTGATGTGCATATGCGAGGTGGCAGACAACACGCAGCATTATCTTGCTCTCAGCTATGTGTGGGGAGGCAGTACGCAGCTCAAGCTGTCCACGGCGACCCTGGCTGATCTCTTGCAGCAAGGATCACTGCTGAGGCCACAATACAACAGCAAGATCCCAAAGACCATCCGCGACGCCATAGGCCTGGTTCGAGTGCTTGGCGAGAGATATCTGTGGGTCGATGCGCTCTGCATCATTCAGGACGATGAGACACACACGCGACTCCAGCTGCAAGCCATGGCATCCATTTACGCCCACGCAACAATAACCATCGTGGCGGCCCAAGGGGGGAGCGCAAACCACGGCCTTCATGGGATACCCGGCATATCGAGACCACGGTCATTCCATCAGACACGGTTCCGCATCGCCAATGGCCGCACATTCGTCCATTGCCGCGATCTCTGGCGACCCGAGCCACACTGGAGCAAAAGAGGGTGGACTCACCAAGAGTCTTTGTTTTCCGTCCGCAAGCTCATCTTTGTGGGAGACTCCATCGAGTGGCACTGTCGCTGTGCCATCTTCCGGGAGGATCTGAAGGAGGAGGACGTCGGAATCCCCATTGCGGAGCAACGGATACACGGATACCGGCACGAGACAAGCCAACAGCGCCTTCTCCATCCTCGATTGCCTGACGTCGACGCACTGGAACCGGTCATCAACCAGTATCTCTCCAGGGACTTCACGTACCCGGCCGATATTTTGCCAGCATTTGCTGGCCTTTCCTTTGCTCTTTCCAACGTTTTTGATGGCGGGTTTCTTTTCGGGATTCCCAAGATGTTTTTCGACGCTGCTCTGTTGTGGAAAGCGAACATGGGAGGCTACAAACTCCGAGACGACAAGAATAATACCAGCACACTAGCCCTGCCATCATGGTCGTGGATGGGCTGGGCGGGACTGAGACATTTCACGTGGTATGAAGCATTTGACCATACCAAATGGGAGTTGTCGGGGTACTGGTCATCCGTTCGCACAATTCCGCTCGTGGAGTGGTATGCCGGCACAGGTCGTCTTGGGTCAGAGGCGAGACCAATACCCAACCACTGGCGCAGATATGCGCATGTCGCATCTTCCGACCTGCCCCCGGGCTGGACTGCCCATAAAAACGCATCCGCCATGGAAAACACACACCACCAGCCAGAACACTTTTACAAACATGAATCCGATCCCAAGTTGGAGTTCTGGTATCCTCTGCCTCTCGTCGCCCATAGTTCCGACGCATGCCAGGGTAACACTCTCCAAGATTCACCTAGCCCCTTTATCTCGTGCTACACCACCAGAGCATATATGACGTTGGGGGAGAGATTTAAGCCCCATATCAACTTTCCATATACCATAGACGTCTCGGTATATGACCGCAATGGTACATGGGCGGGCTATCTCAACATTCACAGCCTCCAAGATGTTACTCTTGAGCCTGAGATGAAGACCAACGGCGAGGGCGACCGTGACCCACCGGCCACAAAAACCACATGCGAATTGGCCGCCATCTCCATGGGCTGGGCATATAATAACGACCCCTACGCGTCGCTGGCGGAATGGAGCCATCCAGGTCGGCCAAGGGAAGGAGAAAGGTATGGGTGGTATAACGTCATGTGGATTCAATGGCATGGTGACGCCGCGCGGAGAAAGGGCGTGGGGAGGATCGCCAAGGAGGTATGGGAGGTGCAAGGGCTGGAACAAATTCACCTAGTTCTCAACTAGGTACCTACACGGCCTCAACGTCGTAATATTCACCACCCATGGATAGGGGTAACACACAGGTACCTTCAACCAATACATCTATTATCGTAATGACATCTATTGTCAACCCGTTAGTATACAAGTAATTAAAACAACAGCTAGCCGGGGTATTCTCTAAACTCCGTGTGACTCCACGCTACCAAGAGATGGGGTTCTCATCCAACCACCACCAGCCACGAAAATGCTAAACCGACGCTCCAATCCCGAATAAACCCATAATAAATGCTAGTTGTTTATTGTACTCTTTCTGTTCAACATTGAGAAACGATTGACAATCTCCTTCCTCTTCTTGGGATACCTCCAGGCGAGGATGGCAAGCACGAAGCAGCCGAGGCCGAAGACACCGCCGGGAACACCGAGACCGATGGCAATCTTTTGGTCCGTGGTCAGGTCAGACGACGGCGCTGTCTGAGAGTCCGAGACGGCATCTTTGTCACTGCCCGTGGCGCCTTTGTTGGCTGGTGGTGTGGAAGCTGCTGGGCTTGAAGGGCCACTGGGTTGGCTCGAGGGGGTTGTCGAGACGGTGGCTGCTGGGGTTGAAGGGCTTGTGTTGCCACTGTCCTCCTGGCTGTTCCTCTGGTTGTCCGGCTGCTTGTCCCCCTGGTTACTGTCGATGGTCAGCTCCGATGGTCTTGTCAGAGCCGGGGCTGGTGGTTCGGACGATGAGGGGTTTGAGGGAGGACTGGGCGAGGCTGTGGGTGTGGGCGCGGGTGTAGGGGCTAGTGCGGTACCGGAGTTAGCAAGAGGAGAAACGACAACATTCTTAACAGAGCCAGTCTGGTAGCAAGTATCTCACCTGAAGACTTTGCCGCCCTTCGACAGATGTAAGCACGGTTGCAAACTGTTCCGTCTTGAGTTGCGTATGAAGATTCCTTGTAGGCGGCAGAGCAGCTCCAGGGCTCTTTCTTTCCGTTGTATCCGGAGCCAGCCAGCTGGCCCTCACTGACAACTCTGGGGATGTTGACCGTAAACGGACCTTGGTCCGGAAAGAGGCCCGTGATGTCGCCCGTGCCAGCCCATCCTGGCTGTTTGGCATAGCTGAAAGCGTCGATGGAGACTCGGGGGGTGTCGTCGGGCTCGCCGCTGAAGTAGAGGGCCATCTGGAGCGTATCGAAGCCGGTGTCGGTGGCCTTTTTGCATTCCATCAGGTCGATGTGTACATGGTTGGCGCGACGCCAGGTGGGGCCGCCGTGGGCATGGCCATGGAGGCCGTGGATGGGTTTGGGGACGGTAGAGATGGCGAAGCTGCTGGTGAGAAGACTAGCGAGAGCGGTAGAGATGACGGCTGAACGAGTGAATGCGAGACGGAGCATCGCGATGAGAAAAAGTAGTCGGGTGCGGGAACAATTTTAAAGAGTGACAAGTGCCCGCATCAGACAAGAAGACGGGAACAGGAGCAAATTGTTTTGGGCCATCCTGTTCTTATGGACCTCTGGCGAGGCTCCGACCTCCAGTAGTCGGCTCCAGTACTTTCATGGCTGAGCATGATGCCTTACCATGCTGTGCGGTGGTCTTGGGTTCTCGGTGAGAATGTCTGCTCCCAGCTAGTCCGCTGGCTGAAGTGTGAGACGCGTGGGAACAGATGATAATGTGCCGTTTCATGTATTGGGGGCCGAGTGTGGTCATATCCGTACTCCGCCTCGGATATCCTCAATTTCCTGTGCAAGTGTAGAATCTCTGGAGGCTGGAAAGGGGAGCTAGAGCTCATCCAGGGGCCAGCTGGAAAGCGGAAACAGCGCATTCATCCAGACAAATGCTGTGGTTGGTGCAGAATAATAAGATTACAACCTCCTGCGTTGCGTTGACGATTTGGCAGCTTCAGGAAGCTAAACCGATCGACCAATAGCAACACTCGCTCAGGACCCCAAGCCCTTCGCCCCCCTGCCACGTTTTGCTTGGCAGGGGTCTCTGACATGCGGGGACAAGGGGCTCAGATTCCGGCGTAAAAACTAAAAAGGACGCCGACTTTCCTCATTGAGATGTTGGTTAACTATTGACGGCAGCACTTGGACGGTTCTCACCGCACTGGGCTCGCACAGGGTTCTGCAGAGCCGCATGATAGGGTGAACAACACAGCAGATTGAGAAGCTTGGCAGATCGCTTGCTGCTTTGGGAGAAGGACAACGATTTTTGGATTGCGTGCTCACCCATGCAAGCAACCGAAAGCCGTAGACCTCCAGAGTCTTTGGCCCACCCGGGCCGCAGGAGTCAGGACCCTATTAAACCAAGACGCCATACAATGAAAAACACAACTTCTTCCTCCTCAAACTACATGATATCGCCAGTAAACCGGTTGCTGTCGGCGTGAAACTCGTATCTTAGGCAACCAACCTGTCTCCAACCGCCGCCGCCTTTATTATTGCCTGTAATCGAAAGAAAAATGTCAAGGCAGTCGCTGCTTTCAGATGTCAACATGCTGACAGAGAGGGTACTTACAGTCCTTCCAGTTATTGTAAATAAGCTCGGCACAAGGAATCCCCTTGTCAGTCCCCCACCCCACGTCGCAGGAAACTCCAGCTCCTGCTCTTTAACAACATCACATCCCTGCGCCCAGGTAACCGAGTACCGCTCGTTAGTGTTGACAAACGCCTTACTAAACCCCGTGAGCGGCGCACTGTCCTTGTTAAGCAGCGTCTTGCCCTTCAAGTCGTTCTTCCATCGATTGCAGATATCCCGGGCCCTCACCTGCACCGACTTGCCCACGACATCGCTATGGGGATACGGCCGGTAGCACTTTTGTGGTCCTACCTCGGGGCGTTGGGGGATGTCGTCCTGGGCGGTGATGCTCCATCCCATCTCGCCGCATCCGACGTCCATGGAGGCGTCCTTGTAGAGCCGGTCGTTGGTTGATCCGCCGCTGTTGGTCCCGCATACGCTCTTTTGAAGCTGTCTAAAGGCCGACATGCACAGGTCCTTCTCTTTCACGCCTCGGCACTTGCCGCCTGTTTTGGGGTGCCAGTGGAGGCCGAACCTGTATTTGCTGTAGGTCTCTGGTCTTTCGGGCGGTGCTCGTGCTGTTATGTGGTGATTGCTGTTGTCTGTAGTTGTAGTTGCATTTCTCAGCTCTTGTTCAAGTTGCTGCTGTGACCAGCTGATGGGCGGGATAAGATCCCTCCGGCGGTCGGGGATCAAGTTGCCAAAGATGTCAAAGGCGAGGCCGGCGCCCGACGGCTTGTCCCTGGAGAAATGGTTGGCGCAAAAGGCGCCCGCGATCTTGCCAAAGAACTCGCTCGCTACCGGCGTCAGCGGAGGGGCGCACTTGGCCTCTGGTCTGGGGCCGCTCAGCTCGGGAAAAAGGCCGTGACGGAACGCAAGGTGGTAAGGAAGCAAAGGATCCGCATTTATCTGTTCCAGGGGGTTACATGAGCATCCCTTGTTGGATCCCTGTGAAATGGAATGTTAGTTGGATAGTACTTTAGGATGTTAGGAGAGAGACCCAGGTAAGTACCTCTGAACAGACCCAGTCGACAACATTTGTCTCCTGAGGGTTGATAATGGTTGAAGTCGCCTTGCAACCAGCGCTGCACTGTGGGACCTGCCACGTTGATAATGGATATTAGTGTGTCATCTTACAAGGGCGGAAAAGTATAAAGAAAACGTTCACCGTACCTCGGTAGCAGTCGGGCAGCTAGCAGATGAGGACTGGACTGTGGTGAGCTTGTCTCCATCATCCTGCTTCGGCCTGGTGAGTTTGTGGACATTTTCCTTGGGGATGGTGATGGCGGGGATGAGGAGGTTAGCATTGTCTTGAAGGTAGAGATATATGACAGAGAGGAACGAGCCGGCTGTGACTGTTCCCGCTGTTGCGAGTAGTTCTACCCTGGTAAGTCCTTGGCCGGTGGCTATCGCGGCGTCTAGTTCGGCCTGTATTTCGGCCGCCTGTTCGGGGGTGCTGAAGATGATGAACTCGCTGGTTCCTTCGCCTTCTATCTCAACAAAGCCTTCGTCATCCTGGTGGTAGGGACCAGAGTTCCCGACCTCGGGGAACCCTTCTCCCTCGTAGCCTTGTTCTGGCCCCGGCACCTCGGACCCGCTTTCATAGCCTTCATCTTCGCGCCAGACTTGATCGGTGAGGGGTCTTACGAAGCTCCTGCGAAGTTCCTCGTCTTCCCCTACCTGCTCGAGCAGATTGGGGCAAGGCCGCACGAGGGGCCCTGGCGTTTGATGTACTTCAGGCGTCGGGCAGCCGCAGGGCAGGGGGGCACGTTCTTTGCAAGGAGTTCGATCTTTGACTTGACACCAGGGCTCATCAGGATGTTGAAGCCACCATTGGCATTCTTGAGGACGCTGACGCCCTTGGTGGCCGTAAGGACCAAGTCCGTTGTTTCGGGCTGGGCGATGGTCGTGGTGCTGACCTGAATCCAGGTGATAAATGGGTCTTTCCACTAAATTTATGGCGTCAGCACGATTCCAGTTCGGACTGCATAGTGGCCACTACCTACAGTGACGGTCCCATCACCAAGGTCAGTGATATACCTGGTGTGCCCTTCGATGATCCCGCTCGGCTTCCTGTGCAAATACATATGGTGAGGATCCGAGTCATGCTAGGAAATAAAGACAGGAACATGCTTACAAGGACTCGACTGGGAGCGGTTTGATGCCCAACCTCTCCGGGCGGAAGACCGGGAATGATTTGGCGGGGAATAAGTCTCGGGGGAGGTGTGATCATGGGCTGCGGACACTCGGCACTGCCAAATCGTGCGACGGCAAGAAGCATGGCTAGGGTAGCAAAGACCCCCTCGTGGCTTCTCATCATGACGGTGTTTCTTTGTCGGGTGGGAATATCGAGATAAAATGATGCTTGCAGGTTGATTATGTGGAGAATATGGAACTGATACAACTAGATTTTTTGAAGGTAATATGGGGGGAGCAGACGAGCCTTAAGTATCAACCTTTAATGCCTGGTTTCCTGGCTGGCTTGTTGGTGTTTGGCATACATGTGTTCCCATTCCGGAAATTTGAGAAACTGAAATCCAAAACTGAATTAATTAGAACACTTGCAGGTCACGAGGTCGTCGACGCTGACAGTCCAGCACGGGGCCTGATTCCTACCCTCAGGTCCTGATCCAATTTGCACTTATCTCAGACAAGATCTGGCCTAACTTTGGTAAAAAGGAAGAGCGCTTATAGGACCCGATTGAGGTGACATAATATTATGTTATTGGAACAAGTGGCCAATAATACCTATATAAGTCCATAAGTATCAATTGGTCTGAAAGTGGTAATATGAACCTTTCTCACGGCCACAGCCACAACTCGGCCTGCACTTTGTGTCGCAGCGGCATCGTGCTAATATCCCAACCAGGCATCATTCCTTCCCGGCCGCAGTGCTGCTAAGGCCAACCATCACTGCACGCGCCTCAGCCACTGCACCTTTCCCAGAGGTTTCGACAGGTCATCAGCTGAGATCAATCCACTATTAGGTCAACATACAGACCGGTGTAGCTCTAAAGGGCTTCATTTCGTAACCATCCACACATGAATAACTTGTCCGCCCGATGGTCCGGATACAGATCCTTCCATCAGCCTTGGCAACAGTAAAAGAAGCAGTACCATCATGTTACCTCCATATTTGTGTTGGGAGGATAAATCGCTCTAGGCACGGATAAATGGGGCACCATCCACATGGCCGGTGACAGCCAGTCTAGAAACAGAAACATTGTGGACAGAACACCGTCAGAGCCAGCCTATACAAGAACATCTTGCTACCGAGCTCGGTTAGCACATGGGCGATGGGGGAGGGCCAGTGGCCGCCGCAGCAGGAAAGGCGACGGTCCATCAGGCTGGTCCGGTCTTGATAACCCCGGTAACCCGTGATTAGCCCTACTCACTGGTCGGTATCAACCCATATACTACCAAGTCCGTCTGGTATAAAGTTCGCGTGTCTTCCTCTCCTTCTTGTTCTTTCTTCTCATCAACTCACCACGCCACCCAATCCCCACGAACTTGAACTCAGCCCATCGGGTACCACAGCCAGCTCACCTGCAGTTATTTTCTACTACCGCTATCAACACCCTTCTTGTTCCGTCAAAATGCAACCACTTCTTCGGTTGATGCTCGTGGCTGAGGCGATCGCCCTCGCTGTCACCGCCAACCCCATCAACGCGACTGGCCCGGGTGCAGCTGGTGACGACAAGGACATTGAATGCGGTCCACTACTAGCTGCACGAGATGACCCAATTGATGTAAGAGTCCGCTGGACACTAGACAGGACATGCAGTAAGTGTCCCCCCGTCCTTGGCACGGGAGGCGTTTCTTGACCCAAAGTTAATTATGCTCATCACAACAACACAGCGCATAAAGTGTCAGCCACAACGCTGATAGGGGACGCACGAGATGGGGAAAAGGAAGAAGCTGTATACAGGGCTGTGATGCAGGCAATAGAACGGTCGGATCTTGCTAAAAGGACCATCATGGCCTGGAAGACCGACTGCCCGGGTTATGGCGCGCAAGACCCACGTAGAAGGCAATGCGAGCTCCTCATGGGACCGGTCGACAACAACTGGGTGTCCAAGTGCGACACAGTAATCAGTAAGTACCCTTTCCAAGCATACCTACCTACCTTGGGTACCTAGGACCTTCGATACTAACAAGTTCGTCTTCACCCCCGGCACACAGAGAGCATTTTGATGCGGCAGGCCGAATCGAGACCCCTCCTGTCGGTTTCGGTGGGGATTACGCCAACTCCCAGGAGTGGGTGGACTTGGGGGCGACTTCGGAAACCCACCATCTTAATTTTGTAAGTTGCAGCACTGACGCATATCTATTGGAATCGTGGCGGTAATACTAATCAGTGCTGGAACCTGTTTTCTGTTTGCCAATTACCGTAGATTGTCTACTGCGCACCTTCGCTGTCACAAAAACCAGTGCCTAGACCCAGCGGCGGCGAGGCGCAGTATGACTTCGCACGCAAGAAGTGGACAGAAGACCACCCAGACGGTCCATCAAAGCTCGTTCTGATGTACAACGAGGCAACAGATACTAAGAACTGGCCTAAGGCACCGGAGAATATGGACATGGATGGGGCGATTACGGCCCAGGACCCCGATCCTCCAGTCACGTCAGACAGGAGGAGGGTCGCGGCTACGCTCACGATACACCCACTTTACCTGGCCTCATTCTTCCAGAACGGGGAATGGGGAGGCACCAGCATCGATGACCACTCCTTCTACGACTGGGTGGACGTCACTCTGGATGAGAACGATGACGATATGCCCATCGAAAGTTTCGCCACCCTGAGCGCCACCATTCATCACGAGGTAAGTTTGCGGCTTTCCAACCTCACCTACCCAAGGTATACACAGAACGTGATACTTAATCTCTTGTTATCCAGTTTTTCCACCTTCGCGCCATTGGCAATCTCTTTGACCACCGCGGTGCCAGCAGCTACGGCTTCCAGAACATGCTCGCTCACAAAGACGAGACCTTGCCCGAATTGTACAAGTTCCTGGGCCTCCAGACAGAGTTTTTCTCGAGGGGCCTGGCCGTTAACGAGGACGGGACTATATCTGAGCTTCCATAGTCACTATAAGGCTCTAAGAAGGGCAATCAAGAGCAGAATCAGGTGTCCTGTCTTTTGGGGTTGTTTGTTGTAGGAGATATATTATATGATTGATTATTGCTTGTTTCTTTTCACGTGGGCGTTTGGATGGTTTTCCTTTATTCGCCCTTTAAATCAAACTTTCATTTTAAGCTGTTCATTGTTGCATGTAGACTAAGCTATAAATTAAGGGTATGGTTATACAAGACTTTCCTGCATATTGCTTGCCTCTATTCCCAACCATGTCGTCGCCAAACGACGCCAAGAACCGACTCATAACTCCCCCCGGCAGGCAACTTTTGAGATCAGCAGTTTTGGGGTAACAATCGTGGCCGAGCATAGCTGTGGCGGTCAACTATTGAATTATCTCGGCCCCTGATTGGGTCTTGCCTGGCCCAGCCCCCGTCCAAGCATCTCAAATTTCAGCTCCGCCATTTTCATAACCACAAGCAGATAAGACAGTCCCCTATCTTAAGACACCACGCACTCGTTTACTAGTAACTCTTGTCCAACATCTTCATCTCATTACTTCGTCGCCATGACCCGTCAGATTCCACTCGCCCCAGCGATACAAATACTCTTCCTCGTCATCATCCAACAATTTCACGTTATCGAAGCAACCGCAAACTCAGTCTGCCAGCAGCCAGGCTATTACAGCATCCGCCCCTGCGCCCAGGGTTGCGTAGGGTGCAGTGACTCTCGCGCCGACCAGATTGCCTTCATGATAGGATGCGGCCATGTCTCGCCGAATGAATGCTGGTGTGCGATTGACCAGTTCACCATGGCTACCTCGGCACTCAAAGACTGTGTCTCGCGATCTTGTACCATTGGGGCGAGCTGGGAGTCTGATTACAGTGCTGCTGAGGCGTTTTATACGAGTTATTGTGAGCGTGCTGGGTTTACTCATGCTGGGGTCAGTGGGGCAGAGACGACCGTTGCTGGTGATGGGACGCGGTCGACGACGGTATTGGTGGGGAATGAACCGCCTGCGAGGACCGGTACGGTTGACGGAGGAGGCACTGGGGGTCCTGGACGGTCTGGACCTGTGACGGAAGATCAGGGCGGCGGGCTGAGTAGGAGTGACAAGATTGCTTTGGGTGTTGGGATTGGTTTGGGACTGCCTGCTACATTCGCTGGGATCGTGACTTGTGTGTTGCAGCTCCGGGCGAGGTCGAGGAGAATGGCTGAGGGACTGCCTGGTCGGACTGTGCGGTAATAGGGTGCGTATATATATACGTAGGGAAGAGCGTAAACTCTTCGGTTCGGGGAAAAGAATACTCATTGATGGATACCTGCATGCCTATATAGTTGTACCGGTTGTTGAACCCCATAAATATAGTCTTTGTACCAAGACTATCACAAAACCAAAAATTTGGCCTCGACCTTGCGACAGACAGACAAACAGCATCCTAGACAAGCATCGAGTCGGATGATGGCTTTGATTTGATCAGCTTGAGCCTGAATGCTAGCGAGGGAATAGAACCGCAAATGGTCAGCCCGGTCGGATGCCACAACAGACACCATATGTCTCCCGTGTTGAGCGCCTGGGGAGGTCGGCGAAGTATATCCGCAGTAGAGATCTGGCTCTTTCAACGGCTCCGAGCCCCAGTGAGAACACCTCTCGACAACTAGCCCGCTGGTAAGGATGCTTATTACCCTGAATGGATCGTGGGTGAAGTATGTAGGGGTGGTCTGAAGGGGGCCAAGACCGACTCCAAGGCCGAGAATCCTGTCGCCGGCGTCCACCGTCCACTTCAAGCGGCTGATGTTGGGATGGGAGTTTAGCGGTCTATCGACCTTTTGTGCCGAAAGCGCTTTGTCGGTCCCCATGGGTGGTGCCCTCTGCTCTGCCTTTTTACCCCTGACGATGCTGTATCTGTGACCTTCAAACTCTAGAACTCCAGGTGTCAGTGCAAGCGACAGATATCCGTTCTTGCTGACTCGACCACTCTCAAAAATGATGGGATAAATGGCTTGGCCCTTGAAGCACGACATGGCCCAGCTCGATTTGGGGTGCTCGGGTGACGACATTTCAACATCGTGCCCGGCCAACGCTAGACTCCAGTCGACCAAGGATTCGATGTCGCAGGTTGGGACGAGTCTTGTTCCTCCAATGTGGAAGGTGCCGTCGGCTGAGTTTGTCAAGACGGCAAGCACGGCTGTCTGGAAAGGGCCATTGCGCAACTCGGAACGATTGTCGACCCGAACCAGCAAATCCGGCCGCTCACCTGCTGATTCGAACAATGAAATGGACAAAGCATCTGCAACGAGCAATGAGACATTGTATAGAAACTGGTCTCTTAAACAATTCAAGCCGTAAAGGGGGATTTCGTCAACCGTTTTTTGGACTTTCCGGCAGTCGCGGCACTTGCACTCCGTCTGAAGATCTTGAAAGTATCCCTTTACCAGAGGGTGCTGGGTAATATACGGGCGCTCTATGCCATCATCGGGCCTGATTTTGATGGGACCATTGGGTAGTCGATCCAGGTAGAGGAGTCGAGTTAGAACTCGTGCCAGAGTGTTTCCACTCGAGTCGCTGAAGGGTGAAGTTTGGCAATTTTCGAGACCCTTGACCCCCTTGGCCTTCAAAATGCCAACGCTGTGATGAGGTCCCTTATCAGCCTGATGACTGGTGAACCTGCACTCGCTGAGAAATCTTCCGGCTGCATATTCCACACAGCTGACGAAAGCCCTGAACGCAGGGCCCATTCCCTGCTCTTGGGAGGTCTCGTCGATACGCCACTTTTGGCGCAGGAGGTGCCCATAGGTACTAACGGTAACCATCCCAGAACATGGATTTGGGTGGTCCTCGGCAGCAATGAGCTCTTCCGGGCCAATAGGCAGATCGTGTTCCAGGGTCACGATCAACCTTCGGTCGTCGGCAGAACCGGTAAAGATGTCGACATTTGACCCTGGTGGTTGCAACAGCGGAGTCTCGTCCCGGCTGAATACTGCAGGAGGAACGCCCAGACACCATTCCGTGAAGGCAACAACCCATGGTAGACACTCAACAGACACCTGGATCTTGGCCTTCTTGATGCTGGCTTCTCCCACGCGGTTGAGCTTGCGAAGGGCGTCAAGGATTGTACTGATTCCCTCGTGGGAAGGGTAGGACGATTCGTATGCGGCTCGGGCATTTTCACTCAGTTGGGTGAAAGCCATGGAATGCCAGCCACCGACTATTTCAGGGAACAGGGAGCGAGTGAGTCTTGGCTCGAGACTTGCGAGCAGTTCTTTGACGTGCTGCGTCGGTGGGATGTGGTTAGCGTCCTTCGCCACAGCCCTCAGCATCAAGGATACAGCTCTCGCCGCGTCCAGGGGGCCCATAGTGGTAACCAAAGCGGCGGCGAGTCCCAGGAACCTCAGGCCAGCCTCGGAACTGCCAAAGAACATAGCGCAGTCGTCCTTGGACCAGCCGATTTTTAGCTTTGCGAATTTGACGAGCGGACTGGGAGAAGGCGGGATGACGTCCCTCTGGATTCTCTCGATTGTTGCAGGGCTCATGGCAATGGTGCCCCCGAACAGCTCGCAAGCTGCCAGCGCCAAAATCTGGACGTTGTCGCTGGTTGCCACTTGAACGAGATTCTGGCCGAAGACCAAAGCGCCGTTGACGGTGGTCTCTACACCCCACTGGGCTGAAAGGGCTTGTTGTAATGCCATCTCGCAAGACTATCAGGATTGTGAATGAACGCTGAAAAAGACCTTGAGGCTTGGTGAAGTATTGACAAAAAGTGATCGGCGCTTTGAAACTTAATGTGATGCTGTTCGGTTGAGATTGATAGTGCGAGCGGGGTAAGTCAGTTCCAAATACATGTAGTTGGACCGGATGAGATGCAGCCTGGACATTCTGGCATCACATTCGTGTGGCGCAATATAATCGTAGGACTGTAATCTCAGCATACAACCCTAACCCTTGGATCTCTACATTGACATCTTCCGAATACTGCAAACATCGCTTTATCAATGTTTCTTTAGTAACATGATGCCAAAAAAAGGAGCATTTACTAAGAGCTCTTTACAAAAAGTATATTCGTTTTAATTTCCAAGAAAATGAGTATTATTCACCTCACAACAAAACGCAAAGACTTCTAATATATATCCTCCCCCAAAGGTACATTGTACTTGTCATTTTTCTTTCAGCGAATTCACCCAGATATAACCAAAAGAAAAGGAAGTGAAAACAATTTCACACACATTTGAACCGTATACCACCAATCACTTATTCAACACAATCATACTCCCCACCAATCCATACTGGCGGAACAACCTCCTCCCGATACGTCTGGCAGTGGTGATGCCCATCTTGGGGCTCGGATGCGGCTCGTGGAACTGGATCGGCTGCTCCACGTCCAGCTTGGTAGGCTTGAACTGCCAGACAGACCCATACAGCTTCTCAGCCACGAAGCCAACCGAAGCCATGGCGTGGAGAAAGTCCTTCCACGCAATCTCTCCCGGCGAGGACGTCACGTCCGGGTTGAAGAACAAGGTGCGGAATACCTTGAAGGCGCGGGCGTCGACGGGCCACGTCTTTTGCTCTTGCGGGGCGCTGCTTTCATGCCGGATGGTCTCACCAGCAGCAGCAGCAGCAGTGGTGGTGGTGGTATTTTCCGTGGCAGCCGGGGGATTAGCAGCGCCTTTGGTCTTGGTCTTGGCCTTGGGGCCGGCCGGCAGTTCCGGACGGCGAGGGGTAGATGAAAACTCAGAGTAGAACGGCGACAGCGGCTTGTCGAAGGACTGGTCTTGCGGGACAAACTTCTTGGCAGAAGTGGTGGAGGTCTCGGCCGGTTCGACCCACTCAGGGGTTCGCTTCAAGAGGTGTGACTGGGCGAGGAACGGCCCCGAAACAGTACCTTGCATGCCTGGAAGCTTGACATGTGTCAATCTGTCGATGGATCTCCAAAAGGCATCCAGGTTTTCTTCGGCCTTGCGCATCTTTTCCACATTCTCCTTGGTCCGGCGCTTGTCGACAGGGTAGGTAAACCTCCCGCCGGCAGGGTCGGCAAGCTTCCCGGGTGCTTTCAGAGCATCGACGTCGAAGGCACTGCAGATCTTGTCTTGTGGACCTCTCCACGCCATTTAAGTGGTCCTTAGCTTCTTCTCACCCTTCGCGGCATGCAGCTCGAATTCCTGGGCCCATGGCTGGTAGAGCTCGAGTTGTCGGTAGCACTGGGCCAAGATTGACAAATCGCCAATCGTTTGACCAATGGTGGAGGATATCAGGGCTTTCGCGTTGGGGTCAGTGCTGATGACGTATTCGAGCTGGTCCATGACCATTGTCAAACCGAGGACCCTGAGAGGCTCTTCATCGTCGTACAGTGTCTTGAAAAGCCAGAGTATGACAGACTCCACATCGTTTATCCTGGCCGGGTTTGACACGATAGTTTCCTCCTCCGTCGAGTACTCAAACAAGTGCCGCATCTGCGGCGAGCACAGTGCGCGATCCTTCAATTGAGTGAATTGATTACTGACAGTTTGCCAGAGATAGGTCCGAAACTTGACCAGGGCGTCCATATACTCACGGGGAAGGTCCTTGGAAGGGTCAATCTGGTCCGAGTATTTTGCGTGCAGGCTTTGAAGGTCGATAGCCTGTCTGCGGAGCTCGTCAAAGCTCTCGACGTTGACATACGCGTCAGCGAGGAGCTGGCGGAGCACGTCAGGCCAATAAATGACGCGACGGCCGTTTGTACCGTCGGAATTGCCCCAGAAGTACTCGTTTCTGTGATCGGCATATTCGAGAAGGGTTTCGTGGAAGTACCTCGGATCTTCGCGGAGGGACCACAGATGGTCCTTTGCAGCTTGTGTACGCGCGCTGAGGAGGGAAATCATCCGGGCCGTGTCCAAGTGGGCGGGCAGACGGTAGGGCGCCTCCTGGGCCATCACTGTCAGTGATTCGAACCCAGCCGACTCGCTCTCCTCTTTGAGCTTGGGCTCAGGCAAGATGGGACATTCTGGGCCCGTCATCTTGTCGGGCGCTATCTCGAGAAGGATAGCTCTGCAAGTATCCACGAGGAAGGCGAGGATCATTTGCTGAGACTCGAGAATGAGTGCCCCTTCGCCCACCGAGTACTGTTTCTCGGGCGTCGTGGTCAAGCTGCCGGTGCTGCCGTCCATGGAGCGTCGGACTATCTTGCCGTAGTCCTGCGAAGTCGACTCGGTTATCCGATTCAGAAGCATGACATGTTCCTTGACGTTGGAGGGCACGAGAGCAAAAGTTCGAAGCCCAATCGTCATCTCCATCCGGTCGGTGCCGGCAAAGACCGAGGGATGGTTCCTGGCCCGAGAGTTGAGCAGCAGAGGAAGAGTCCGAGGTTTCAAAAGGTCCTCTTGGTTAATGGTAGGGCACAGCGTCTTGGCTCGCCATTGGGGCCTTTTTGCCTTGTTGACCAGCCCGTGTTCGTCTTTGAACGCGTTAAAGTCCGGCCGGTGTTTCCGTGGCATGTCAGGCCAGGCCCTGAGGAGGATGAGAAGCCTCTCCCCTCTCGTCTTCTTGGCCCAGCGCTTCTGGATGGTTGCTTCATGGCGGGCCACAATATCACCCAGTGTTCCGTACAACTCGAGGATTTTGGCACGCATGGGCTCCGTCTGCCGACGGGCATCATCCAGGGATACATGCTCAGCTTTTGCGCCGTGGTCAAGGGCGCGATCCTGGGTGGTGGGGTCTCGTATCATGGCCTCAAGTTCTTCAGAAGAGTTGACCCCCATCTCTTTGATCAATTCGTTTATGCTGATCCCATTACTCCGCATCGTGCTTTGCATTTCGTCGGGAAGGAAAGACTTCAAGAGAGCCTCCATGGCGTTTGGATGGCCTGACATGTTTTCGGGTAGTGTCGTCTCGTGTAAAGCCGGGGCCAACTTTTACGGGAGAGTTGGCAAAAGAACCATAACATCACCCCGCTCGCAGACCCACAATTGCACGTGCTGGCTGTTACAGGGGCTGACATGAAAGCAGTTCGGGCAACGATCAAGTATGCCATGTCAACGGGACGATTGGATCTAGACGCGCAGAGGATAGACACATCGCAGTAAGAGAA
>MU858129.1:0-167625 GCA_033297075.1 Rhypophila decipiens | reverse complement strand
TTGAGTATCTCGAAGGTCCATTTCCGGTTGTTGTTGGCCAGGCATTTGGCTGTTGCTTCCCAAGTACAATTTCTCTTCTTGGTAACTGAATTGCGGGAGAAACCCTCGTTGGGTCGGATCTTGTCTCTCCAGCAACCATAATCCACTCTGGTATACCCCACGCCAGCCACCTTGTTTGTTGCCCGGAGTTTGGTGATGCCGAACATGGCAGAAGCCGCCCACTTCACAAGATCTTGATGCAATTCATCAAGCGAATCGTAGTGCTTGTGCCAGAGTTGATGGGTAAGAGGCGGGTTGGAAAGTGGTGGCACTTGGAGCTCGTCAGGCGTTGGCTCGGGTGCACCCGCATCGTCAGCATCCCACATTGGCTCCCCACCACCATCATCGGTATCGCTATCGCTGTCGCTGAACATCACTAGTAATTGCAAAATTAGTATAAGAAGAAAGCGTAAATTGAGGCGATGATAATGGTACCTTTGGTTTGTAAATCCAGATAGATTTGGTGTTGTGGCGATGAAGCGAAAGTAGGAGTGGTGGGGTTATAAGGTTGATGCATGCGGGCGCAGAGTGTAGTGCAAAAGGCAGTTGGGGTGCATAAGTGGGGCGAATTGATCGGTGGAAATAGTTGCATGCAGAAAGTAGTGGGTAATTGTGGCTGGTGGTTGGAATGGAAGTGGGGCAATGAAAAGTGTGTATTTACCGTACAAAGAAGATGTGGGCCATGGGTGTTGTCCTGGAAGTTCCATTGTGCATGTACCGGTTTTTGGGCGGGGTTAGGGTTATGTATGGGGAAGTTCATGGATCAACGTGCAGTGAAACACCAGCCAACGTGCGGGGATGCTGCCTCTTCACTAATGCCTGGAACTTGTGTCAGTCGATACCCAGGTCTCTGTCAGGCACTTTCCTCGTCCGTGGCAAAGTTCCGCGCGTTTTTTTAGACCAGCATATTCTCGAATCCCCCCATGGAGGGAAGCCAGTGTTTGTCTGTCAATAGATCAAGCACCTGCTTTGTATCGTTTTCCGTATGCTTGGAGCGATCTGGAAAGAGGATTCCCTAACAAAATAGCAAGAGAATAGGGAGGGGGAGAACGAGTTGGCCAAAAAATGGGGTGAGTGGCTTCCCTCTGACGGACTTTGAGGCCAACGAAAGACGCCGCATCGATACCTTGAGGTGGTCTTCTATCTCAACTTCTTAACCAGCCCACTCTCCCCTCTCCCTCTCGCCCACTCACAGTGCACACCGAGCATAGAAGCGCAAGTTTGGAACTTGAACAGCAAAATCTGATCTAACTTGTAATATGTAATACTCAGTCATACCAGTAGCGTCCTTCATGTTCTGCACTCTGCATAGGTTCCAAATGTTAGCTTCAAAAGAGATGTCAGTCACGACAAGTCATTCAGGGTAGGCAGATATTTGCTGTCCAACTCAAAATCAGTTAGAATAGAGTCAGAGATTTTGAAGATGATAGACATATTACATATCATTTCTGACTCGGATTAACAGATACGTAGTCATACACCCATTCTTATCAGCTAATTAATCCGCAAGTCATGCAGGTAACAGGCCATTTCTCATGATCCACAAAACCCCGTCCGAGGATTGATGAGTGAGAGACAAGTGCCTGCCCGAAGTAAGTTCCTGTAGCAGAGGTTCCGCCGTGTATTACCCATCCAGCCGGGCGGCCGGACCGGATTGAACTCATGACGGCACTCCGGCACTTTCTCAAGAGTCAAGGTAGACTCTCCGACTACCCGTTCGAGGTATCGATACGATCATTACGATGACCCGAGGTACTGAAAGGCAAGCAAGCTCCCGTCAGTTACACAACTTACGTAGGTACTCATGTAAGAGTCCATAAGTAACTGCAGCGCCTGCCTGACAGGTCCGATACTCTGCGTCACTTTTCTCCACCAGTGTGGTTTTGTTCTCGGTTCTCGGTTCTGATTTTGTGCGACACTGCAACCAGCCGGCCGACGAACCCGCCTGCCGGTGCGGTCCATCGGAGACATTTCGTTGACTTTCACGGTCATGTTTGGAACTTTGGGGCTGTGTGTATTTGCGAGCTTTGGGTGCGACCCTGTCTGTCTTGTCTGCCCCCGTGTAGAAAGAAGACAAAGGGGGGCTTGAATCCACCAGTGTAACACAAGAGGTTCAGACTGTATCTCAAAATATATACATGAGATTGGCATCAGGTAGCACAAGAGCCTCAGACTGACTGTATTAAATGTCCCCCCCTGAGGCTCTGACTGTACTGAGTGACTGGAGCCTTCGCTTATGCCCTTACCGCAGCGGTTAACGCCGATGTTACACACACACAGAGTACCCTCCTCGGAAACATGCAGTGTTGGTTAGGGTTATTGCGAGTGGATGTAGGATATGATATGACAGTGCCTTCTTCCTCTCGACGTCGCTCGCGGCAAGGGATTCCAGACCCCTGGCTCGGTACAACTCGAATTTAGAAGAGAAATCGGGAATGCCCCACACAGATATTGAAAGGTTTACACCCGGGAGACCGACATGGCTTTTACAGATTTAAACTCCGTCCGAATATATCTACCCTATACTCGCGAGGAGATCGGATCCTTTTCCAGTTCCCGCGGAGGAGTGAGTCTGGCCTGGATCTAGGCCTGAACTCTGGAACCGGTTTGCCTGCCGGATGATAAGCCGTCTTCTTCTTCTTCTTCTACCGTCTCCTCCTTCCTCATGGGAAAGGGTTGGTATAACTGGAGGAATGCCAAAGGAAGGCTCGGCGATCACGGCGGTCCCGAGCAGATCACATTCGGGAAGGGTGATTGATGGACAACAAGGAGCCGATAACCCTTCCATGGGTGTTGTTAGAATCTTCTAACCAACCGTATGGAACAAACGTCTCGTTTGTTTGTTTCTTGGCTGCCTGATCATTGAAAAGAAGCATGTTTCAAGGCATTCTGGTAGCGGTACTTGGATACCAAGATACCTACCTACCTTCTGGAAGCGGCTCCTTTCGAATCTTATCTGTTTGCCCGCTCGCCAATTCTCAAGGATTCTCGAAACGCAAACGCCACACATGTGCCATACCTCGCGTCTTCCCTCCCTTGTCCTAGTGAATGATCATTTAGGCATGTCCCAGGAAGCGTCCAGATACCAGCACATACACAGGTATCTCTATCCGACGGCAAGATATATAGATGGATGACTCGCTTAGCTACCCCCATTGAGAGCGGTACATACTACGGAGATCTAGGCATATAATCTTCCCACCAGAGATACAGCTCCAATGTAGGGACTATGCGAAAGTAGAAAGTCAAACATGAATGACCTCTGCCAGTGTACCCCCCTCCGTACTGTATCGTACAGATACAT
Organism: Rhypophila decipiens; assembly: GCA_033297075.1. NCBI lineage: Eukaryota > Fungi > Ascomycota > Sordariomycetes > Sordariales > Naviculisporaceae > Rhypophila > Rhypophila decipiens. Next base: position 164,282 of record MU858129.1, on the reverse strand, counting down.
GTATGTGGCGTGAAAGCTTGAAGCGATACCGAGTCCGAGGTAATCCGAGTTCCCGTCCCTTACGAGAGTACGTGTAATGTACTGATAAAAGAAACGCAGTTCTAGCTACGTTTGCAATGGTTGGATCTTTTGTAAACCAAGCCATGTTTGCTGCCCGGACGAAACATACAAGTTTCATGCTACAAGGCACGGCGCTTTTGCCCCCTGGCAGGTTCATCGGAAGGACTGATTCAATGGGAAGAGTTGACACGAAATAATCGGTATTGTGTCTTGTATAGAACGTTTATATAATAATGCCTTTTCTGTTCAAAAACTAGCAACTTTTGTATCCTGGTGATGTTAGCCAAAGCGCAGGCGGGTATCGACCTCTGAATAACAATCGGTTATTCGTTTCCCAATACCAAGACTGGTGGCCCACTTCCAGCAGAGTAGCTCTGGATCTCCGTGTCTGGAATTCAGTGCCATTCGACCAGGTCATGTAGTATATGCCCAAAAATGCTGGTGTTCCGTAATACGCGCCAGCCATGGGGTCGTAGTATCTGTAAACAAACGACCCCTATGTGAGATGTGTAGTGTGCCCCTGCCAAGATCTGTTCACAACGGAAAGACTGCAGAGGCCGAGTTGTTCGCCGTTTTCTCCCAGAAGCCGGCGTTGGACTTGCTTTGTAATTTCCGTGGCTGCCTAACAGCATCCGAATACCGAGCATCTCTGACCTTAGACATCGCGCCAGACCTCTCGATATCTTTCCCATTTACGGAAGCCTAGGAAGAACGGTTAGTGTGCCACAAGAGGGGCGGTGCCTGATAATGACGACGACTCACCCATGGATTGGAAGCCCTCCTCGCCGCCTTTGACCGCATCGATAAACATCTTCTTCATTCCGTGGTGCAAAAGAAGGCGGATACAGCTGTCCAACAGCCTGATCATTATGGTATCACGCTTGGAGGCAATGTCCGGTTCGTCATCTGTAGGTAGATATGTATGTTAGCCGTAATGCCTCCCACCAACCGTCTCTCTCGTCCCGGCCTACCGAGAATGCATATGCACGTGACCCCCCCGACGTCGTCTCCGATAGTGGCTGCCCAAGGAAGATCCTCCGCAAGCGGGCTACCCGTCTTCTTCACATAGGTTATTGCTGTGGCAACTATTCTGTCTCCTTGCAGTCCAAGTATGATATCTCGGATGTTCAAGCTCTCGGCCAGCTTGACGTACTGGTCATACCAACCGACATTGTCTTTCCGCTGGGAATCCCTTTTCACCATCTCCAGGACCAGCGAGAACTCGCTTAATTCGCATGGCCTGAAGGTCAATTCCGACGGAAGGAGGCCAGGTGCCGACGGCCAGTCCTCGAAGTTCAAGATCCAGTCGCAGGCTTCCTGGCCGGTGCCGGGTTCACTGGAGTGCGGGTGGATTGGCCAGTTGCGGCGGCGGAACCAATCCTCGGCAGGACTATCGACAGGCAGCCCATAAAACAAACGAGGAAAGGTGCTGCCCAGCTGCAATCGGCATATACCACGAGGTTTGACAAGCTGAGCTGCGGCATGGTCATGAAGACTCAAGCCGATCCCACGGTTCCGGTAAGACTTGTGAACCAAAAGCGCCGCCATGCAACCAATCAATCGTTCGCCCCCGCTGTCCACATAATTGGTGTACGTTGCGCAGAATCCCACAATCTCAGCAGTACGGGGTTCCCGAACCACATAGTGCATATCATAGCCTTCTCGCTGGAGCAGCGACTGGAACATGTAAAAACTGAGCTTGTAATTGTCTGGGACGCAGTCGCACCATAATCTGTGGATGGCTTCTCCGTCTCGATGTGCATTCCAGATCTCGACTGGCCACGCTTTCGGAGCCAGGATAAGATTCTGAACATTCGGACCGGTTGGGGGGAGTCGTTGTGATTCACGAAACAGGGAGCCAGCGGCTGCTTCCAGCTCCGAGGGTGAGTAATCGGGTATCTGGACTATCGCAGGGAAAGACATCTCCAGCGGACCTAGAGACCGAATATCGCAACAGGCGAGTATAATGTGCGGACGACTCTCGCAGGCTGTGCGAGTGGTCTCAGCCAACGCTACTTGTGAAATTTGTCCTGAAACGGCAGGGCCTGAGATGACAAACACCACCACAGCTGCCACCCTGATGTGAGCGGCGTGGGTTGGGGTGATGCCATTGCGTGGGAGATAGGGGACATGGCGGACCCACGGATGGTATTTGACCAGTGCTCTCCCGAGTGGTTCGAAGGGATCACCGCATGAAGTCGTTGGAGACGACGAGGCAGGTCTTGGCGGGACTGCGGGGGTTAGGAGAAGGATGATGTCTCCTTCTTTGAGCAATCTCGACAATGGAAGATAGGTTTCGGCATCCTGTATCACTACCGTCTCCCGTTTCCCTGTATGTGTATAAGAGAAAGTGGGCGACCTTGTAGAGTCGAGTGACCTCGAGTCTGGCCCGGATCCATGTCCTGAAATTGCTGGAGAGCCCATGGCTACGATATGTTCCTGGGTGGTCATGTGTTAGTGAAGGGGTTGAGGGAAGCGGGCAGGTCTTTCTTGTATGACAGGAAGGATTACCCTTTTGGATATAACCGAGGAAAACAGCACATTTCCGTGGATTTGGGTTTAACAGGATAACTTGAGCCGCACTTCTGGGCACATGACCTGTTCCTGCGCCGGCCAAGACGTTAATTTTGACAGAGGCTGCCTCTGAAAACTGTAGGCGGCTGTAGGTATTATGGATGTACAGCAACGACCCGAGACCTTGACATATATATATATATATATGTACGTATCTCGCCGCACCTAGATGGAAAATGCCCCCTGAGGACGAGTTTAGCTAGCGTCGTAAGGCGGGTGGGCGTTGCGGAAGGATTGCGGGCTGCAGAGATGCAGGACGGTCTTGGTCATGCTGACTGGTGCAGCAGATAAGCCGCCTCGGCAGTGATGGTAGTAATTGGACGGAACTGACCTGGTCTGGCTCAGGTGGGCGTCAAAGGTTATTTCGGGGCCTGAGGAATGGGATCCAGAAGCCTTGAATGACTTGTTGCCTGGCAAAATGTCAAGATGTGTTCCAGCAAGTGCAAGAATTGCCGAGGACTAAACTCACCTCAAACTCAATCTCAGCCACAGCAGAACCAGCTGAGGATGGGCAAAAGACCGACGGGAAGAGTACTGGGAAGACCGATATGTGAGGAGGGAGGTAAGAGGGATATTGCCGCCGTTGTTCTATTCCACTCCTTTGACCAAGGACTGCTTGCTGTGTTTGGTGAAGAAATGGAGAAAAAGTGAAAAAAGTGAAATATAACCCTTTGAGATGGGACATCAAAAGTAACTCTTTGGGGCGGGTGGAGAGAGATATACAATAATACATGTGATATTTTTACCGTCTTTGTACTACCATGGTATTTGAGGTAACACCACATTCAAGCGACCTACGTGTAGTTATTATAGGCACAAGAACCGGTGACAGGTACAGGTACTCCGTTGTCCGTACCGATGTGTCTGCGGTTGCCTCGGGGTGCGTGTAAGGTATGTAAGTACCGAACCGTAACGGTTACAGCACTGCACCTGCGCCTGTCGCTGTCTGACCATGATGAGCTACATACCGGTACTGGAAGCGTGCAGATGCTGTTGACAGGCCCTATTGGTCAATAATAAGCAGGCTATAGGCTTTTGATGCGCGCCTGAAAAAGTAGCCCAGGTTGCACAGAAGGAATGCACCGACATTGTCTGAGTGCACGTCCTGTTGCATATTTTCTTCCCTTCCCGAGGACGTCGATGCTGAAACCATAATCCCTCCTGTTGGCAGTCTCGACGGCGTGTTGGTCTGCTCATGGCGATGTTGCCTGTCCTCTTGCTGTTTCCCCAATTGCGAGCAAGCTTCGACATGCCCAGTGGTGTTACGAGCAAGAGGCGTCGAACGCTGACCACCTACACACAGAGTCAGCAAAGCCGCCAAAACGAGGTTACGAGTACGATGGTGACACAAGCCGATGATAACGCGGCAAAGGTTGTTTTATGAAGTGAACATTATCCGCACATCAGGGAGGGCCGGGTCAGGCATAAGGACCACCACGCTTTAGCGGTACGGAGGGACTGGAGGATCCCATGGCAAACATCGGTCCCAAGCTGGCATTCTGGACGGATAGGCCTCAAAGGGCCCGGAGAAAACTCCTTGCTGCAAATTACGCCAAGAACCGTGGTGAACTGGTGACACCAAGATCTGACGGAGCAAAGAAAGATATAACTGGCTGATCCTGCCATGGATGTCGTTGACCTGTTAGTGGATATGGACACTGGACAGTGCATGGTCCATAAAACCCGGCGGGGCAGGTAACACAAAAACAATACCGTTACAAGTACGAGCGGTACGTATCGATACACTGCGGGACGGCGTGGGGGATCGAAGCACAGTGGCTGCAACTTACACTCCAAGTCTATCAATTGCCCTCTTTTGGGCCTAATTTTCAATCCTCCATGTTCCATCCCAGAATTTCCTAATTCGTTCTTCCAGATGGATCATCATGACAGATACAATTGCGTCGACTGAGCTCGGGTTGGAAGAGAGCAGCGTGCGAGACTGACGCTCACGCAGCGTGCGACCTGAGAGGGACCTAGAATATGCGGTGCTGACGTGCAGGCCGAGTGATATTTGTTGAGGTTGCTTGTCTGCACGGGTTTAGCAGTAAGAATAATATATTGATTGAAACAGTCATTGTAAGTGACCAGAGCAGCGAGAAGGCAGATGATCTCTCCCCGGCTTCCTGTTGTGCCACCCAGGAGCATTGGATTCCAATTGACTCGAGCAAACTAGAAAGCCACAGCATCTTGTCGCAGGAAGGAGCTCGGGGTCGGACACTGCTCCATGCACAATCACATTACCACAAAGAGAAGAGGTTAATGTGCAAGCTGCTGTGTATAAGCGAGATGGAGGGCAACGAACGACGCAAACAACCCGCGATCCAGGCGCGCGTGGGGGATGAATCGGCTTTGGGAATACGAAAGGGACGGCGATTGAATCGAGTCTGGAAGGCAGGCCAATTGCTGCAGTTGTTCTGGATTGAGGATGCGGCCAAGAGGGTCCCATCGTCGATGAAGAACGGACCCGATCTGGCACGGGATTGAGGACCTGCCTTGAGTGAGGTGAGTGCGGAAATGCCGACGAGGCCCAAGCAGTTGAACTGAATCAGCAAGTAAAGATAGGCAAGAGCACCCAAGGTCGGAAGGCAGCTCATCTGCAGCACGAGGAATTCTGTTCTAGTATTGGCGACATCAGAGGCTCGTACTTGCCTTTGGCATAACGTTGTCACCAAGATCCACCAAGGAGGGTTCATACTATACGGTGCAGTGCACACCTATGGACCATGGTAGACAACCTCGTAGACCGCCATTGAATCGGAGACGTAGCACAGAAAGTGCCCATGTTCATGTTTAGTAAGAACGCCCTTGCGGACAATCGAACCAAGAATGGAAATAACTTGATGGGTATCATCATATTTGCGCATATTGCTTCCCATGGTCATTCTGTGGTTTCACGGAAGGAGCTCTGCCATTTCTTGTGTAACACAAGATGCCAAGACAACGGGGGCCGGGAGAGTGTATTCATTACCCGGACAAACATACACCAGACAGTACATACCGGTTGTAACAATACGTACCTCGCTATTGCCATCACTTGCATTTCAACTTCATTTAGACCAGACACACCCACAAAATGACATGCATGCAAACTTCACCAGACAGTAGGAGGCCAGAAGAAGCCAGACAGACAATCATGTCCAACCTGTCCTCCCCTCACATTCTAGAGTACCTCAGACCTCTCAGAGGCCTTACTCCGTCTAGGCGTCCACCGAGAGACTGCCGAGGTCGTCGTTTTTTCTCGATCCAGGTCTTTGCCGCATCGTGCCTTTGCCTCATGCCTCATTCCTATCTGGTACTGTACGTTGTGACTCTGCACTCTGCTCCGTATCGGTACCTGCCTCCCTCCATCGCCATCTGCGCAGCGGCCGCCCACCTCCCCCATCCTCGGTTATTCTTTGCGGTCCTCGAAGCTCGCATCCCGGCCCATGTAGGCAGGACGCAAGACACTTGGAGATTCTCGTGGAGGTGGCTGGATCGGGGAACAAGTCGTCGAAGCCGGGGAAGCAATTTCACATCCCTCCAGCCATGCATTGCAGCTGCGTAAAGCTCTGGACCACAGTCACTGTCCTCGCGAGACCAGGCTGCTGTTCCACTGATCCCGACAGCCCTAGATCCTACCTTGAGGCTTGATCCCCTTTTAGGCTATGCGTACGGGTGTATACCGGTTGTTGCGTGCCTGGTGAAGAGCCCGACCGTTACGTCTAATAAGCGGGCATCTGGGAATCCTGGGGTCACCGGGCTGCGGCGTAATGATCCCAGCCCTGCTGGTGAGGTTGCCTCCCGAGGGACTAATAACCGGGCCCTGGACCTGAAGCCAATGATCTCGGGAAGAAGGAAGGATCCATAGATCTTACCGTCCAGCCCACAGCCAAACAGAGCTCTACGTAACCGAATTATAGCTTACCGGGTCCTTCAAGAAGAATTAAATGTTGTGGGATTCTGCGTGCTATTTGAAGGAGAATAATCCTGACACCGACACCCAAGTTGACACGGTGTGAGTCCATTTGACATGGGGCCTTGAGAAACGTATCACGTACCCGCGAAATACGCCCAGGGACTGGGCTTGCTGGACAGCCCCGCCTGTCGCGTCTAAACAGGCCCTAAATCCGTACCAAGAGACCCAATCACCCAAACTGACATAGTGCTACTCGCACCGTCTGCACTGTCCAAAACGCTGTGTCACGCCAACTTTCCTACTTGCTTTCGTACTGTACCGCGCTTCCCAATTCGGGTATCTTTTTGCATGTATATTTTGTTATCGCGATTGCGCGACAACCAGCGCGGCTTCCCTTCACACATCTGATCAGGTGGGTAGAGAGGGATCTTATCTCCACTTTTCCGGTCCAGCAGACATATCGACAACCTTCACCGGCGCCACCGACACCGACGCCGCTGCAAGCCGGGGCCCACCCGGTGTAAAGGGCCGCTTGCTATTCTACCCGCCTGGTGTTTGCCAAGGGACGGATACAGCACAATCAGGAGTCGCGAGACGGTGAATTACCAAACATGTCATCTCCGACTCATGGCGATGAACCATCTCGCAACGATGATTCATTAGACGCCCTGTTGGGCGACCTAGAAACTGGTAATTACCAAGTTGCACACCGGGACGAGAGGCAAGCCACTAACAACACAAAACAGCCTCCAAACTACCAGCAAAACGGCGTCAGGTCTCTGTCAAACCCACCGTCGAGAGGACAGCATCTGCCCTTTACGACAAGGGAGCCGCCCCCGATGAACTAGCCAGGTTTGTCGACCTGCTGACATCAGGGCCACCTCGTAACCACTTGGACCAGGCAAGCCTAGGTGCTCTTATTCGCAGCCTTTATCCCGCCGGAAAAGTCGACGATGAGACCGTCTTGAAGGTCATCGGAGCTCTCGGGCATGGCCAGCTCAAACCCGCCTTGCCGCTCCAGAGCCTGCTGCTCAGGTGGCTTGTGATGGTCTACCACCTTCTGCAAAATCCCGGCATCCTAGGCCAGGCGTACGGTGTGTTGTTCAATCTCTTGGACACCGCCGCCCTAAGGTAAGGACCTTGTGCCATTCTTGAGAATTTTTTGCAAGCCCAGCATGCCGATCTCATTTGCTAACGAAAATGACCATAGGCCTCAGCTGTGCCATCTCCTGGCGTTGGTGACTAGACGTAAGCACGTCAAGCCATTCAGAATACAAGCTATGTAAGACGCCCTGTCTCCAGTCTCTGACAGTATCCGACGGAGGGTTAACTTGACTCGCTGCAGATTAGCTCTCTCCAGGCAAACGGGCAATGATCCTCCGCTAGTCGGCTTACTCAGAGTCTTCAAGAACTACTACCCAGAAATCATCGTTGGCGATGCGACGAGGGGTCGGGCGGCAACCTTTAAGGCATGTTTCTCCGAAAAGAATCCTCTTCGTATTTACAGGACTAACGAAAGCCAAATTAGCACCCAGATCTGGAATGGCGGAAGAGGCTGGACGAGATACAACAGAGTCAGCTTGAGCGTCGGGATGAGAGCGGACCTCGGAATGGATTCTCCGTCAACCATGTGCTCAGCCGGCCAATGAAGGGGGCGAAAGCGTCTCTCCTCCCGGCCGTTCATACTCAACATGCTCAGGAGGTATGTATCAATGTCTCCACACTGTTCCTGTCCATTGGTAACTGATGACGTGGCTAGAACTCGGTGACGTTGGAGGAAATTGACGGTGTGGAAGCATTTGTCCAAAACCTCGAAAAGATTGAACTTCCAACACAGCTGGTCGCTGTTTTGGCAGATCCTCTTCTGCAAAAGTTGCTCCTGCTACGGCCAGATGCTGAAGGCTTCTCCCGTGTAAGCAACTGGGTAACAGCATGCATGAGCGATGTAGCCAGTGGGGACGCCGACATAAACCTCCTGCTGGATATGATTGATGTCATCCACGCGTACACCATAAATACCAGAGTATGTTCAACGACAGTAATACCTATAATCTGTCTTGCCCGTTGCTTATTCGTATTCTTAGGTTTTCTCTCCCGTGCTGAGTACCTTCTTTCGGTTCTTGTTCACCATTTGGAATGGGTCCGATAAAAGAGACCTCGTTCTCGAGACGTTGAGCTATGCTCCGTTGAAGGATTTCAAAGGTGAGCACAAGTTGCCCTGAGTTGACCTACTCAATGTGATAGCTAACACGGCACAGAATCTTACACTTCTCTCTTTCAGCCTTTGGAGAATGCCATTCTCAACAATACCCCAGAATCACAACTGTCACTTCTAAAATTCTACACGCTACTTCTCCGGCGATGGACAATCATCTTACTCTCAGAAGAAGATCTTGATTCCGCGCCCGTGGAGGCAGTCACGGCGCTGAATGTCCACGTAAAAAAGCTCGCCTTGACCCTCACGCAAACCTCGCCAAAGATATCGACTTACCTCTCCATCCTGGACTTTTATGATGCAAACGTGGCGATGGTCAGCGAACCCAAGCTGCTCAAACACGTCGAGATAACCATACCCCACGCCTTTGTGGTCTACATTTTGCATTTTAGCTACTCCTTGGTCGTGGTATCGCGACTATGTGGCTTGCTAGCTGCTTATAAACGAGGATGGGAAATGCTCATGACACAGGTGCCCCCGTTGCGAGGACTAACACTGCACGAGCGCCAACAGATTAGCACATTCAACGGCTGTCTCATGGACATCTGTAACTGCCTCTGGCGCGGTCGTGCGTTTATAACCACGGACCTGAATGCGCAGGGCTGTCGAATCCCGAGATCGCTGGAGCCGAAACTGAACGGGTACCTGCGCAAGATTGACTCGAGCATGCCTTTGGCGTCTGTCTTTGGCTTGTCATATTCGCCCGTGTTTGGTCTGCAGGCGATTTCGTGCCTGAGGGAGATGGAAGAGGAGGAGATTCTGAAAGGGGAGCTTCATGCCCGGCATGCGGGGCCGGTCACGCAGAACTCGCTGATTCAGTTGGGGCATAAAGGTGGACTCGTGTTGTCGTGGAATGCCTATAGGGCGGGCGTGCTAAGACATCTGGAGGCCAAGGGTTTGCCGGGGGTACCTGAGTTGCTGTACAAGACTATGAAGAATCTTATGAAGGAGAAGCAATGAGGATGATCTCTCCGTCGTTGGGAAGATCTAGCTGTCAGGAAGGTATGGTGGAAAGTTTGACGATACCCCATGTTGTTAATAGCAGCAAAAGACAGAAAAAACCTTCTTCCCAGGCTGCGGATTACATTTGAGCTTGTTACTGTGTGATTTTAATCGAATTTGTCCATCCATACTTACTCTAAATTCGTCTGTCTACCTGGGTATCAATGTTAAAGGAAACCCGCCTGCCATATACAGAAACATACAAGTCGAAGCCCGCGTCTGTCATGACAGTTTTGAGAGGTCTTGAGCGTTGTGTTGAAGATCCTTTTCCGTTTTCCGCCACCAATTCTATGTGGAATAGAACAAAAGACCAAAAAGAAAAGAGAAATGAAAACCCGGTTTGTATGTTGAATGCCCAGAATGAACCGATACCCTCTCTGTGGAAGAGAGCAGTGCTGCAGGCCGGAGGGCTCAGAGGTATCCTCAGGTCAGCGCCAGGTCGTTGAGCCGAGCAGTTCCCGTAAATCTCCGTTGTCGTCATTCCTATAACCTATCATCCTCCCTCGCCACTTCTCTCCCCTAAATTAAATAATCCCGCTCTTCCTTCAGTCCCGGTGCCCCAGAATGTTTCCCATCCTTAGACTCCAGCCCATAACCTCCAAGTCCGCCCGTGATATACGACCTTCCCTCAGGCCCCCTCTTACTCCTCGGCCCGCGCTCTCGCAAATCATGCCTCAGCCATCTAAGCACCAACTGTCCCAATTTCGAATTCCCCCTCTGCTCCCCTTTCACCAAACCCAGATCCCCCCCATCCTTGTTGTCCTCCTCCTCCTTGTCAATCTCCTTCATCATCTCCTGCGTAGGACCCCACCCTTTGACAGCCCCCAGATGCATATGCACCAGATGCGTAGGCCACCCAGCAAGGTTATCCAGAATATGCGTAGCATACACAATCGTACACTCGCGAATCTCAGTCTCCCGCCTTAACCAGCCCAGAAACTGCGCCCTACTCCAAACATCCAAATCAACCGTAATCTCATCCAGCAAAAGCACAGTCCACGGACGAATCAGCCCCATCGCCAGCTGAACCCGTCGTCTCTCACCGTCACTAACGGCATGCATCCTCCAGTTGTCGACATCAATGTCGAGCACGGAGACAAGCTCGTCCCTTCGGTCGGGGTAGACATCCCCGCCTACGGAGCGGAGGAGCTCGGCCACACCAATGTCTGTGCGGACGATGGCGTTGAGGACCCATTCTAGACCGAGGTAGGTGACGCCTTCGAGGCCGTCGGTGAAGGGGTCTACGCCCGAGACGCGGATCGAGCCGTGCGGGGCGAGGCGCTTGCCGGCGAGTAGGCGGAGGAGGGTTGTTTTGCCGGCGCCGTTTGCGCCGATTAGGAGGGTCCGGGAGCGGGCGGGCAGGGAGAGGGATATGTCGTTTACGCCGGTGGAGTGGTCTGGGAAGGTGTAGGTTAGGTTGAAGGTTTCTACTGTTGGGGCCGAGGGTGGCATGTTTGTTGGTTGAGAAGGATAGCTTGATTGGTGTTTTATTTGTTATAATATTCCGGGTTGGCTTTGTCCGTTGTAGTTGATTTCGATTATGAGTTTATTTTCATATGTGAATTGATTACTGTTGATGATGTGGTTTGTTGAAGTTTGAGATGTGTGTATGAACCGGAACGAATAGAGTAGGAAAATGAAGCACAAAGTTTTATGGACTTCTTTTGGATTGAGGGAGAAACGTGAGGCGAGAAAAAGACAAAATCTAGAAGTACCCAAGCACCTGTTCTTTCAATATGTAGATGATCAGATGAAGATGAGATGAAACATAACCGGGATCGGGGTTAGCTCAGGCACGTAGCGGTAGAATTTCTAGAACATCGAAACACTTTTGTTACCGTATCAAAGGGTTCTGTGCGGATCTTTCGTGATGACAAAGACCATGGTTCACTAACACCAGAAAAGGGGGTTAATTTACGCGATCGGATCGGCGGCCGAACATTATTTGCCTAACCAGGCAGGTGAAGAGAATATCTTTCTTACTTCATTTTTCTGTTAATTTGATGCCGCCTGGTTCAGGTTACAGCGAGGACTGAACAGTACACTACCCACCTGGTTTGATTGTTAGCGCAGTACACTTGTACTTCTAGAGATATAACTTTCTACCTAAATGACCAATTTTTACGTGGAAAAAAGCAATCAGGAGCTCATATCCCCCTAAATACGTTAAAATACTCTATTTTTCCGCTTTTTAATTGCGTTATTAGTTGTTTTGTTCTGGGATTTTGAATTTTGAGCCTAACCCCTGTTACAAGAACCAAGCTAACAATCAAACCAGGGGGGTAGTGTATGGTATTAGCAGGTATTCAAGACGACTGAAGAGGGTCAAATGGAGGGGTCGAAGACTCCGAGGAAGCCGAGTGTGGGCCGACAACTGGACCGCTCAGTGAACTGACGATATCACGTCATAGACATCCAGTTGTATCAGTACTGAAAGACCGTATGTAATGTGTAATATTTCTGTTTCATTACCTCTGCTTTTCTATTACATCAACCTTTAAGACTTCAAGTACATATAAGCCATCTCAGGTTGGAATCAAGATAACAGGTAAAGGATCTAAGGAGATAAACCAAGACCAAACTGCAATATGAATAGCTGGCAGAAAGGGGTGTGGCCTAGCACCTATGCTCTAGTCATTCCGTATAATGGAAAGCAGCTTTACCTACTACTACTCCTTAACCTTTAACCATTCCCTCATTGTATGGGCTTTCTACCATTAGGAATATTCATCATGAGAGTCAAACAGCCTTTTTCTGTACCTGCTGCAATTGATCCCATCCAGCCCGAGACGACCAGCAACAATGCAGCCTCATCCCAAATCCATGGGCTAAAAGTCCTATCTATCCATCCATCTCAAACCGAGCATGGCAAAAAGGAGAATAGCTGCGTCGCGTAAGATGACAAAAACACAATACACATCGGACAATAAGTAGACCAGATAAGAAAAATAGCAAAACAGAGACTGTCTACAAAGTAGGGATAGGTACCGATATGTTCCCACGCAATCAGCAAAACCAGACCAGCCAAACAAACCTTGAACCAGGAAAACGTATGCGAAAGAGAGATCAAGAAAAGAGAAGCAACTTTTGTGGTATATATGTAAAGCCCCGAAAAGCAAAAGCAACAACGAAAAAAAGTACACGCATACATAGATACATACAGTCATGACTCTCTCAAATCCCTTTTTCCTATGTACGTAGCGCATTGCAATCGGGCAAAGGAAATTGGAAATGAACAACACAGCGAGAAAGCCAGCCACCCCCTGATAACCAACAACACCAGTTTTTAGTCCAGTTCCTTTTACCCATGTCCCTTTTCGTTGCCTTGCCGACCCAATTCGTCCCAAAACCGAGAATCATTTTACCCTGAACCCATCCGTAACCCGCTCATCCAATTCATTTCATTGTTTTGTTTTGTTTTCGAATTTCCATTTCATTCCATCATACTGGTCTTTCTTTCTTTCTTTCTTTCTTTCTTTCTTTCATTCCTTCACGTACAAAAACATCGAATGCCGAGGATGCAGTAACATCCGTATCCCATCTCTCTCTCTTTTTACCGATGAGTTCCGCCTAACCACTTGAGAGACCAATGCCTAGGCTACTCAAGTCCACTTGGAGAAATCAACAGAATCAACCAACGCATCAGCCCCATTGAGCTGGAAGATCTCGGTATTATCCGTCGTGGCAGTAGACAGCATCGAGGACCGATGAGAGGCCTGATCGGCACTGGTACTAGTGACAAACGTCGCGACCGAGGACCTCCTGTTGTACAGGCTATCCCTGATGATACTGCTCGCAGGACGTGACGAGTCGTTGCCCTGCTGGACAGGTGATTGTATCTGTGTCATATACAAGCCAGTTGGGATATTGCTGCCACCGCCCCCGACGGTCGTGCTCCCTCCTCCAACAGAACTAGGCGGTGGTGAGGGCGCAACTTTGGGGCCGTATCGTTCGCGCAGCCTGTTGATCTCTCTGAGACGATTGCGCCAGGAACCCACGTGCTCGCCGCCTTCACGATTCGCCCACACGTGAGAAAAGACTGACGCGTTTAGGGCGAGGAGGCGCACAAAGCTTGACAGTGCTTTGAGGCTGATGATCTTGGGTTCTGCTGCCGGCGAGATCTCGGGGAACCCCTGCTGACTCATGACCTGTACCATGAAGAATGGCGAAGACGACAGACCGCCGCTTTCCTCTTGCTTCGCAGTGCAATTCTCCCGAAGAGCCACCGGGGGGCGTGACGGGGTCGGTGTGATTACAATGTACACATAGTTGAACTGCGAGGGGAAGGTGTCAAACTTGAACGGCAGGCCAGAGTCGTTAAAAATAATGTTCACAAAATCGTTGCCGATATGCCGCTTCTTCATGACACATTGCGGGTCATTCTCAAGCCTGGTTGGCATCATCGTGGTTACATGAAATACGATTTCTGTAACTCGGTCACGCCAGCAATACGTGTACCGACCATCAATATCATTCTCCCGATCTAGGCCTTGTGTGTTGAACGTTGCCCCCTTTAGCTCCGTCAGCACGCCTAATCCTCTGAGAAACTCCAGATAAGCCGGGCCGCCTATCGTGTTGGCGAGAATCTCGCCTTCTTTGGTCTGGCCCTCACCGATGTAAATGACACCGACTTTATGTCCGTCTACTGTAGAATTGCGGTCGAACGTGCGGATGGCGCGCTCGACTGCGTCTTCGTCGGCAAGAGGAATTGGGCGCAAAGTGGGATCATAGATCTGTGGCATCGGGCACACAAGTTGGATCAAGAGATGACTAGGAGCGATGGTGACGCCTTGCTGGAATCGGCCGTTCCACAGGGCGGAATCTGACCCCTCGGGGGCTTGCGGGGCAGGGAGCGGCGCAAATTCCACGCGGACCGCAAAGGATGAGGTACCCGACGGGTATCTACGCGTGATTTCTGCCCAACCCGTCTCTTTGGACTGCTTGATTGTGACTATGCTGTTTCCAATAATCCATCTTTTGCGATGCAAATCTCCGAACAGCTGCTCGTTGAAGAGCGGATCTTCGGCCGAGTCGCTTGCATCCGAATATGCTACACGCTGCATGAAATCGAGAGTTACCTGTGCTTGTTCCTCGTTGCTAGCAGTCCCGTCCACGTCGGTGAACAGATTCTTGGCAATCCATCCGACCAGGTTCGGACGGTCAGGCATCTTGACAGCCAGGAACCAGAAGGTGATGACATGATACGCGAGAGCGTACACATATTGAGGGAGATCGTCCGTCGAGCTTTGGTGGCCGGGCAGATCTAGTTGCGAACCGCTGCCCGCACTTGGGGTCGAAGGCTCGCTGGCGTGGCTATTACGCGCCGAATGCTTTTTATCGCGTACATACTGCAGATATCGAAAACAAATGCCAAATACGATCCGAAACTCCTCCTCGCGGAAATTTGCGTACAGCGCCGGCAGACGGCTCAGACACGCTAGGAATTCGAGAATGTGCATCGCTACCAGCGGCTGCGTGATGACCATTGACATCTTTTGCAGGATGGTGACCAGAGCCTTGCTGACCGAAGAAGAAAGCTCGTGGCAGCAAACCGACAGTGCATGGATGCAAGTCTTGGCCGTCTTGTCGGTGATGCCAGCTATAAATGTCCTCACAATCTCGTCCTCGTCCTGCTTCTGGAAATATCGATGATAGCTCAACGTGATTGCAAGTGCATGGAAAAGACAGTTTGCGACGTCCGGTCGACGCAGCCCAGACGAGCTCGGCGGTTCCTGGAAGCTGTTCATCCGAAGCATTTCACATAACACCTGTCGAAGTTCCTGGATGTGGGCGCCGTCGCTTTCGAATACCGGTTGGTTGCAGAGCTGCGATGGCAGATGGACGAGCATGAAGCTGTATATCTCCCAATCACAACCCTCATGGAAGAGATTCAGAAGGGCCTTCAGCCAAGAGCTGATATTCAGAACCGTTTTCGAGGGACCTTGAGATTTAGTGTCCTCTCCCGTGTCCTTTCTGCACGAAAGAAGACGAGGGCTCGGTTCGCTGGGAGGCTCCTCGGGAAGGGCATCTAGTTCAGGCAGAGACCAGAGTCGCAGGCCTTGATGAACAGCGGGCTTGGGAGTGTGGGTTGACCGGCCAGGATGCCCCCGATCTCCTGTTTGTCCCTGGGTGAACGAGATACCACGAGACGTTCGGGATACGGCCGCATGATCAGCCCTAGATAACCTTTGCGGTTGCGCAGCATCCTCGGCAAGCTTACGCGCCAGTGAGGCTTCGGTCCTGTAAAGTGAAGCCGCGAGCGCCTCAGTCTCGCAGTGTGTTGTAAGATAAATGTGATGATCGAAATCAGCCCGAATGCGGAACAGGAGTTTCATCGCCGTTAGCCGCGCGTCGATTTCGCATGCGTTGGACCCGGCAATGCGGACAAGCGCATTGAACACCTTTGTTGACTTGGAGGCGTCTCGGTTCATTGCTCTGATGAATGTTTGGACATAACCTCGTATAACCACATTGGACAAGCTTTGATTTGCGAGATAACCAGACTGGTCGATGGGATGGGCCTCTGGTTTCGGTGTGGACGCATAAGCCAGTCGCGCTCTGTCCATATCGCTGCTGACCACGCTTTTGAAAGCCTCCATAATCTTGTCAAAGATGGGCACAGTGGAAGTTTCGGCAACATTGACCAAAAAGTCTACAGTGTCTTGGAGCACCAAAGTATCGAGCTCTTCTCCCATTTTCGAGAGAATTGGCTCTATGAGGCCACCCACTGCCGTCTCCCCGACCAGATCTGGAACGAGGGTGAGGAAGTTGTATGTTTCTACGATGACCTCGAGAGCCCGCAGACGGACCAGTGGAGGGCGGTCCTGGTCGAGATAGAACTCTTTCACGACAAGCTGGAGGCTCTCTTTCCAGTCCACTTGGGAAGGCAAACAGCTCTGATAAGTCTTGAAATGCTCAAGGACCAACATGGCCGTCGAGTCAGGGAGTGCATGTCTCATATGTGTAAAAAAGTGAATACACTGCTCCCGTTGTACCGAATCCGACTGGTTCTGTGCCACGAGCTGCTCAACCCGTGTGACCAGAATTCTGGCTTGATTGGATATATTGTCGTCGGATTCCAGGTCGTCGTTGGTTGTCGAAACTGTCTTGATGGATGCACCGTCCATATCAGCGCCACCTGAGGACATTCCTTTCTCCACGCATTGGACGACGACAGAAAAGATGGGCTCCCAGTGCTCTTCGGCAAGGAGTGGGTTGACCTTGCCGTCGGAACCCTCGAATAACGAGTTGACCAATTTCAAGACATCCGCCGCGATCCTCGCAGGAGCGCTAGCTGAGATGTTGGCCAGGCCATCAAGAAGGAGAGCCAAGGGAACAGCTGGGTATCCTTTTTCTGTGGATTTGGAAAGGAGCTTTTTCAGAACCGAAAGGGCACCTCGGACTTCTCTGACGGTATCCTTATTCCTTTCTTTGCCGGCCCCCATGGAAACAGTTCGCAGTACGTCCAGTAAGAGTCGCATGGTCGACTGGCCATGGTGTGATTTGCATATGTCGGATATGGTGTGCCACGAGTCCTTCTGCAAGCTCGGCACCATGCAGTGGATTGAGCTGAGCACCTGCATACAGTCCTTAAGCTTGCCATTGGGGATAGAGCCAAAGGTGACAAGGGCATCGATAACATTGATACAAGATCTAAGATCCTCCTCGACGCTGGTATTCATGCAGATTCGTAACAAATTGTCCATCAACCTCCCAACAACGGCGTCCGAGGCGTGCTTGAAGTTGAACTTGATCACATCCTTGACGAATGCAAAAAGCTGAGAGAAGTTATTGTCCTCCCCAGTCGGCACGATTTTGCCCTTGGTTGTCTTGTTGCCTCCGCGAGCATGTCTCCGTGCTGATCTGACAGCTATATATGCTTCGTAGAGCCACGAGGTCAAGAGCGGGAATATCTCGTCGGCGAACCCAGCCACGTTCCGTCCGTGGTTTGTCAGATCCACGATGGCTGCTAATTGGAGGTGAAAGTCCTCAGGGTTCGCCGGGGCGGTTAACGTCTGGAAATATTCATGCCGTTCACGATCGGTCGAAGGCGTCGCCTTGACACATGCTGTCAGAAGCCCCCATCCGGCAACTCTAGCGTCTGTATGTTTTGCTGAATCGATCAAATCTTTGCCCGCAAACCAAACTTCGCGGATAGGATCAAGGGGGTAGTCGGATATGGCATAGCGCAATGAGCCGGCGGCGTCAACCCGTTCGTTTATCGTGCCACTCCTCAGTCGGTTGAACAATTCCAGCTGGTCTTGAGGAATGCCACGGATGGCGGGTGCAACAGGTGTTGGCTGCGTTGGGGAGACGGCATCGGGACGGTCGGAGAGTTGCTGCGATATCGTCGTTATTGGTGTCGGAGGCTGTGAGGTAGGCGGAGGAGACTTGGTGAGCTTGCTGCCGGTGAGGCCCTTGAAAACCCCGGCAAGGCCACCGGTGCCTCTCGCCTGATGGGAGTGGCTGTCATCTCCGGGCGAAGGGGACATAGGCTCCTGGTCGTCAGCGGCCTGATGACCTAGAGAAGCTAGCCGGCGCAGCATGTCAGTGGCCGTATGGCTGGGTCATGAGAGAGCGGGCAAAGGAGAAATGTAGTGCTGCGAAAAGAAATGTAGAGAGAGGTGCTTCTGTCGGGACGCCAAGATCATGGAGTCGACTGGCAGAAACCCGGTCTTGCAGCACTGTGCAGGAGCCGCATGCAGATCGTGCTGATTTCCGATCTGACAGCAGCAAAGGGAAGAGAGGATTGATATAACAGGTCCCAAGAACGAAGTGGCGCCCCGCCTTGGAGTGAGGAAAATTCTCGAGTCTGAGACAGAGAACACGACTTACTTACAAGCAAATCGCTAGTGTTGCATGAAAACAAGAGTGAGCCACAGGTGAAGCGGGCAGAATCAAGTGGCCTGTGATTGTTTGTTATAGGCAGGTCACCACACACCACGCACACAATTCGATCCGGCGCAACTGTGAGGGAAAAGTGGGCGGGGGAGTATTTGGAGGGGCGTTGCGCGAGGGTGTGGGATGAAAGAGGTCGTCGTACTCGTTCGCGGGCAGGTGACAAGTCGAATAGTAATAACTGTCGCAGGATATCGGATGGAAGAGGTATCCCGTCCGAAGTCGTATAATTTTTGGTATCCCTCAACTTATGCAAGGGGCCGTCGCTGCTCAATCGGCGGTTTGTTTGTGCGATCGGTAGCTGACTTGTTCCCTCAAGTCGCTTTCGAGATAACAATCGCCGGTTCGGTTGGTCCGTCCAGTCGTGGTGTTTGATGAGGTGCAAGTGAATCGAACATCGGATGGAATGCGCCTTGGGAGAGTCGATTCTGGATCGAGAGAGAGGACAGGAGCTGGGCGTCTCTTGGCAGGGAAAACGACGAGTGAAGCAACTTCTCCCTGCGCCGTGAGTGAGCGCAAGCTATTGGCTGCCCCACTTTACCAAGCTCACAAGCTGCCCCACCTTTTAACAGAGCACTAAGAAGTTTAACCTAAAGAGCTGCTCCCCACTATTTTGGAGGGGAACTTCCAGGCGGGCTGCAACTGCAGCAACCTTTTCGTGTGTTTTGTTCCCCAAGTTTCCCTGGCCAACTCTGACCTCCCAACACCAACAATTGTCCTGCACATTATCACAAGCTCTGGCTCTGGACATAGATCACCACGATTCTCATTTTCCTCCTCCCAGTATTCTACCACCATCAGACGAGACCAATAGTACCCGCCTCACTTTTTGAGACCTTTTCTTGGTTGCCCGCCCACCATGGCTGTCAACATTGAGAATCTTGCGAATCTCTTGAATGCCACATTGGATGCGCAGCATCATCGCAAAGGTATGCGCATGCAGAGCTTCCCCGCCTGGTACCCAGCCTCCTAACCCTCTTCGTTGTAGCCGAGAATGCCCTCAAGGAGGAAGCCCACAAGCCCAAATACTCTTTGGCCCTGCTCCAGATCGTGAGCACCGACGCTCAGCCCCTCAAAACGAGACTCGCCGCCGCGCTTGCGTTCAAAAACTTCATCCGCCATAACTATGTTGATGAGGAGGGTAAATACAAGCTGCCGTTGGAAGAGGTCCAGACCATCAAGCAAGAACTTGTCGGACTCATGATCTCTTCACCCCCGACGATTCAGACCCAACTCGGCGATGCCATCAGCATCATCGCGGACTCGGACTTTTGGGAGCGGTGGGATACTCTGACCAAGGACCTCGTGAGCCGTCTCTCCAACACAGACTTCAAGGCTACCAATGGTGTCTTGGAGGTAGCGCATTCCATATTTGCCCGATGGCGGCCCCTCTTCCAGTCCAACGAGCTCAACCGCGAAGTATTGCACGTCGTCGATACGTTTGGCGAACCCTTTATCCACCTGCTCACTATAGCGGATCAACAAATCGAGGCCAACAAGGCTGATCCGGTGGCGCTGAAGGGCTGGCTGGAGACCATGTGTCTGCTCATCAAGATCTTCTACGACCTCTCATGCCAAGATCTTCCCCCCGTCATCGAGGCGCATCTGCAGAACATCACCTTGATTCTTCACAAGTACCTGACATTCACAACCCCGTTGTTCGACGACGAGGAAGATGAAGCAACCCCTCTGGAGACGCTCAAATCGGACATCTGCGACGCCTTGCAGCTTTTCACGAACAAGTATGACGATGATTTCGGGGTCTATACGCAAGAGTTCACCAACAATGTGTGGAATGTGCTCTCGAGTGTCGGGCCGCAAAAGAGATATGACATCCTCGCCAGCAAGGCTCTCCAGTTCTTGACGGCGGTTGCCTCGGTGCGGCGGCATGCCGAGATCTTCAACAACGAACAGATCTTGAGCACGATTGTCGAAAAGGTCATCCTCCCCAATGTCGCTCTTAGGGAGTCGGATATTGAGATGTTTGAAGACGAGCCAATCGAGTTCATCCGTCGTGACTTGGAGGGTTCAGACACAGACTCTCGCCGCAGAGCCGCCACCGACTTTCTCCGCAAGCTTCTAGAGAATTTCGAGGCGACAGTCACGCAGGTTGTTTTCAAGTATATCAATCACTACCTGACTCTTGGCAAGACCGACTGGAAGGCCAAGGACACGGCCGTTTACCTGTTCCTGGCTATTGCTGCAAAGGGCACCGTCACTGCTGCCCATGGTGTAAAGACGGTGAACAGCTACGTCAACGTGGTCGAGTTCTTTGCAGAACACATTGCTTCCGATCTCGTCGGTGACGCCACAGAACCTATTTCGAAAGTCGATGCGATCAAGTACCTGTATAACTTCCGCAGCCAGCTGAACAAGGCCCAGTGGGACGGTGCCATCCAGCCCCTCATTAATAATCTGGGCTCGACCAACTACGTCGTCTACACTTACGCAGCTATCGCAGTGGAGAGAGTACTGTTCTTGACTGATGACCAAGGGCAGCACATTCTCAGCCGTGCCGATATCCTGCCATATGCCAAGGACCTCCTTGAACACCTCTTTGCCCTTGTTGAGAAGGATGCGTCGCCGGCAAAACTGCAGGAGAACGAATTCCTGATGAGGTGCATCATGAGGGTCTTGATTGTCTTGAAGGAGTCGGTCCTTCAATGTGGCGTTGAGAGCGTCCTCAATCACCTGATCAAGATCACCAATGTGATCAAGGAGAATCCTAGCAACCCTCGGTTCTACTATTACCATTTTGAGGCCATCGGTGCACTGGTTCGGTAAGATTCGCGTCCAAATCTGCGTTATTTGAAACATGGCATTCTAACAAACCAGCAGATATACCAGCGGCTCTGGTCAGGTTGATATTCTTCCCCATTTGTTTGCTCCCTTCTCCTATATCCTCCATGAAGATGTGTCGGAATTCGTGCCCTACGTGTTTCAGATCTTTGCCATGGTGCTTGAGCTCAACCCGAGCAGCCCGATCCCCGGCGACTTCAAGGCTCTGATCGATGGAGTCCTTGCTCCGGCTCCTTGGGAGACTCGCGGAAATGTTCCTCCACTCGCTCGTTTCCTGTCGGCCATCATTCCCAAGGCCGCGGCCGAGATCGTGGCGGAGAAGAAGTTGGAGACCATTCTCGGCATCTTCCAGCGTCTGCTCAGCGGAAAGAAGACTGAGCAAGCCTCGTTTGACATTCTTGAGGCTGTCGTTGCCACCTTTGATGCGTAAGTAATTTCAGAAAGTAAACAATGAGACTTGGCTAACGGGACAACCTGCAGTGCGACATTAGAGCCCTACTTTGGAACGCTTATCAACCTTTTGTTCACCAAGCTCCAGAGCAACCCGACGGATTCGTTCAAGTCTCGCATCGCTCGTTTCTACCACCTCGTCTCGGCCCGGGCAGGAGATTCTGGACTTGGGGCAGATTATTTCATCAAGCACGCCGAGGCTATCCAGGTCAAAGTCTTTGTGCCGTTCTACCTCACTGTTGTTCTTCCCACAACGGCACAATTCGCTCGGCCAGTTGACCGTAAGCTCGGTGTCATCTCGTACACCAAGACTTTGTGCGAGTCGCAGGCGTTTGCTCAAACATACCAGAAGGGGTGGGCATTCACATGCAACAACCTGCTGGATCTGCTCAAAAATCCGCCCAAGGTGGCAGCTGGGTTCGGTGATGAAATCGTGAACGAGGCGGACGTTGACGATATCGGATTCGGCATCGGCTTCACTCCGCTGAACACATGCAAGCGTGGTCCCCGCGATGACTTCCCCGAGATTTTGGAGGTCGAGAAGTGGGTATCGGAGTACATGAAGACGGCGAACCAGAAACACGGCGGCAAGGTTGTCGCCTATGCGACCGAGCGCCTCACAGACGAGGCCAAGGCTGTGTTGGGCCAGTATCTGCAGTAGAGGGTGTAGGCGCCGAGAGCAGCTTGAGGCATGAAGCATGTCGGTGGCCTTTTGCGAGCATGATTCTAAGAGACGAAATAGCAAAACATTAAAGATACCATGATTTTATCACAGAGGAGCAAAGCAGGAGGAAGCATAGGGTCAGGAATAACGGTTAGATAAAGAGGTAGGTTTTAGGTAGGTTCTTTAGGTAGGCAGGTAGACCTGCTCTTCAATACTTGGTCCATAGGAAAAATGAAGTGTTGAAGATGCAACACCCGAGACGATGGGAATTGGAGCAGAGACACTGTGTGGCCGGGTGGCCCACCGCGATGTGTCATTCATGAGTGACATGCGGAGACGCTACCGGGTCCGGCAGCCAACGGATCAACTGCGGGAGAGCTTCCCCTCATGCCGTTCCGACCCCTCCTCTATCTACTTGATTGATAGGTGACGATATTCCCGAGTCTCTGGTGACGCCATCTTCCCGCCTATCAAGAGTCTGGAGAGGACGTTTGTAGCCGATGCATCGATGCCTTGGATCAATATTACTCAACACTGTAACTCTGTATCGTAATAAACAGTGATCAGAACTTGATGGTGACTCCGTTCAACGCAAGGGTCATCTACCATGTTCGTTTTATTCCCGTAGTGCTAGGTAGTTATTTATTTGCCCATATTTGACAACTCTTCACTCTCATCGACTCTCAGAGCAGTACAAGACCACCATTCGTTGTCTTCAACACTCCAGTCCCCGAAACAATGCCACTCACCACCCCGTCCGTCTTCCCGCCGGCTTCGGCCGTTCTGATGAAATGGCCGAGCCGGAGGAGCGTCGTCCACAGCACCAAGGGCATGGTGGCCTGCACACAGCCTTTGGCGGCCAAGTGTGGCATCGACATTCTGAATGCTGGAGGAAATGCTGCTGTGAGTTTTGTCTGTCCCGGTCGATGAGACAGATTCAATAGCTGACGATATGTTCTCAGGATGCTGCTGTTGCTGTTGGTATGAGCCTCTTATATGAACATACGAGATGTCACATACAGTCTGAGACTCGCTATTCATGAATGATCTTGAACCCATGGCCTTTGGCTTACATCTAGTCCATATAAACAGCCGCCGGAATGAACCTGACAGAGCCCTGCTCGACCGGAATCGGAGGCGACATGTTCTGTCTGTATTACGACGCAGCAAGCGGCAAGGTATCAGCACTCAACGGATCCGGTCGTGCCGGTGGGAAATGCACGCTCGAGACCATCCGCAAGAGCCTAGGAATCCCCGACGGCACCGTGGGCAAGATTCCCATGAACAGCGTACATGCCGTTACAGTCCCCGGGGCTGCAGCTGGCTGGGTCGACACTGTCGAGCGATTCGGCAGCGGCAAGTTGACCCTGGAGCAAATCCTCGCGCCTGCCATTGAACTTGGGGAAAAGGGGTTTCCTGTGTCTGAGTTGACTGCTTATTTTGTATGACCGCCCCCTTTCCCTCAGTGACACCTAATCCTAACAAAACAAACCCAAAACAAGTGGCAACGATCCGAAAAGTCCCTCCGAGCAGCATCCCCCAACTTTGCCGAGATGCTCAAGCCGGATCCCTTGGCGCCAGACGGCTTCAGAGCCCCCCAAGCAGGGGACATCATCAAATTGCCCCATCTAGCCAATACCTTTCGGACCCTCGCAAAGGAAGGCAAGAAAGGCTTCTACACCGGCCGCATCGCCTCGGAAATAATCAAAGTCGTCCAAGACCTAGGCGGGCACCTCACCCTCGACGACCTCCAACACCACCTCGACCAAGGAAGCGAGCCCGTCGAACCTCTCTCTCTCAAATTTACCGGCCAAGGTTCCACGGGAGTCGAGCTCTGGGAACATCCCCCCAACGGACAAGGCATCGTAGCCCTCATGGCCCTAGGAATCCTCCAGCACCTCGAATCCACCTCCCAAATCCCCGTCTTCACCCCAGAGCAGCACAACTCTGCCCCATATCTCCACGCAATAATCGAAGCCCTAAGGATCTCATTCGCAGACGCGTCCTGGTTCGTCACAGACCCCAACACCACCCGCGTGCCCTCCTCCGAACTCCTCTCGCCATCCTACCTCGCCCATCGGAGCAAGCTATTCTCCCCCACCAGCGCAAACAACTCGATCCTCACCCCAGGCGACCCCTACGCCAGTCCCGCCCTCTCATCGAGCGACACAGTCTACTTTGCCGTGTCGGATTCTGCCGGAAACGCCATATCCTTCATAAACTCCAACTACGGCGGCTTCGGCACCGCCATCATCCCCCATCACTGCGGCTTCACCCTCCAAAACCGCGGCGCAAACTTTTCCCTCGATGCCAAACATCCCAACGTCCTTGAACCGAGGAAACGCCCTTACCATACCATCATCCCCGGGTTGGTAACCAACCTGCCCGACAACTCCTTACATTCCGTGTTTGGAGTCATGGGCGGTTTCATGCAGCCCCAGGGCCATGTCCAAGTCCTCCTGGGGCAGATTGTCGGTGGCTTGAATCCCCAGCAGGCGTTGGACGCTCCGCGGATATGTATCGGCGCGGGCATGCCTGATGAGGGGGATGTCTATGATAGTACTGTCTATGTCGAGGAGGGGATGCCGGCGGATACGGTGGATGGGTTGAAGAAGTTGGGACATCAAGTGCAGGTTGTTACTGGGCAGGGGAGGGCGCTTTTTGGGCGGGGGCAGGTTATTCGGTGGACTGAGGATGCGGTTGAGAAAGGGGTTGGTGTTTGGAGTGGTGGGAGTGATTTTAGGGGGGATGGGGGTGCTTATCCTGCTTGATTGATAAAGCGTTTGGGCCTTGAAGGGGCTAGGAGTTGATAAACAGAGAGCCGGGATCCAGGAATGAGGGAATGGGCATTAAAGAAGTGTGGTGATTTTGTTAGAAATTGCCAAGTAGCCGTCTATGGCTGCCTGCTGGTGGTATTTACTTTTGCGAGTGTACAGTCTGGATGTCGTTTTGTGATTATAAGCCTCGATGTAGAAGCGAGACGCCCAACTGAAAACCAGACGATAAAAAAATTCACCTCGTAATATACAGACACATAATGACATATCTAATAACCCCTTAGATGCTGGTTGGTCTCTGGCGGTCTTTTCGGACCTTGGGTCTGGCCTGCCCGTCCTGCTCTGGATCTTCTGCCTTTCTTTGTCTAGATTCTAAACCATCGCACGACATAGTTGTATCAAGACCATGAAACTTTACCTGGTAATGGTAATGACCCAACACAGACTTACCCGCTCTTGTAACATCCGTCAGTCAAGGCCGGAGGCTTTGGGCGACACAGTCCGACCTCCAAGTCCACCTTTGAACTGCAAGGTAAGGTAGGTATTGAAGGCCAGCGGACGCAAGCTCGTGGAAATGACACGAGGTCATATAAAGTCAGTCTCTGGCAGGCTAAAGTTGACCCCAGTCTCAAGATTCTTTTCTTTCATGGAATTGTATGTTGTTCCACGCTCAACTATGAATAACATCAGTATATCGAAAGAACTGGATGAATAATAGTAAGAAGATTATTTCCCAAAATGGAAGAGAGCCATCAAGGTACCCGTAAATAAAACATTAAAACGGCCGGTGAGGTGGTGAGGTGGTGAGGTGAGCCCAAAAGGTCCGGGGTGGGTTGGGTGAGCAAGAAACAAAGAAAAAAAGGGGAAATTGGTGGCGTCCCCCACAAATCACCACCACCACCACCACGGACTATTATTCTTTTCTTGTCTCCAACAAAACAATATTCTTGTCGATAAATCATACCTAGCTCTCAGCCGCGTGAGCTATTTCAAGAATGAATAAAGATTCATGAAATGATCTGAGAGTCCGAGCTTGTTCATGCAGACGGAACGGGTTTCCGTCCTGCATAGGTATCGATTTCTTGTGTACAAGTAAGTAGAAGGTACACTCTCGCTCAGGGGGAGGGGGATGACGGAACAAAAGGCCACCAAACAAGAACAACATGAACATGACACGGAATAAAAAGAATGATCACCGTGGCTGGCTGGCAGGCACGTGTGTCTGGCTTCATGTGAGCTTTGTACCAAGGTAGGCGAATCCAGCCAGCCAGCCAGCGCTCAACCAGGCTTTGAGCGACCTTGGTTGAGAACCCAGCCGCAAGTTACTGTAAGGGATTCAAGAACTGTCTCGCTACCACTTGTAGTAGACAATTAGCGGTACTGTACTGTACGTGGGGGAGTCCCAGGTGATACCTATGATCTTCGGCCCGCCCCAAATAAGGAAAGCCGACGGGGTTTTCCTTCGAGAAAGATAACCTCAAAGCACGGTTTTATTTTCGGTTTGATAGTGAGAAGGGATGAACCTTCATTCGCAAGTTAGTTATTCGTTCTGGGCTAAACCATGCATCCATCCGGTCAGCGAATAGTCGTACCTAGGCTGCCAGCAGATCTTGCGAACCACATCGAGATTAAAAGTGCCCTCGCAGATATCTTGAAAGCAGCCAGCCATAGGTGGCACAAAAGGGGACAAGAACGAAACCTGACACAGCACACATATCTGCACTGGCTAGGTCCCAGCATCAAGTAATAACTGAAATCTCGCGGAGGACGTAAGGGGCAATGGTGAAGTAGCAGTGGGGGCTCTCCAGGCCGAAATATATGTTTTGCTTGCTGCTGATGCCGCCGTTGCAATAATAAGCAAAGTACCGCGTACTGCAGGAGCAAGATTGCAACGGTATAAATGTACCCTTTCTGCACATAATATGCCAGGTACGAGATGCTCCCGTCCGTTGGGGGCTAGCGGGAGAAGTGGTAACAGAGGGGAAAAGAAAAGGGGCGCCAGCCATTGCCAGGTTTCGTAACCATCGAACTGGAGATATCGACATGCATTGGTATTATAGCCCCTTTTTTTTTGTCCCTCTGGCGGTTGGGACAACAACCTCTACACTAGAACCGAATCACGAGTGGTCAGCAGAGTGAGATTCAGCACCAAAGGACGGAGAGCAGGGGTGAGGAATGGTTAAGACAACCAACAAACATGAAGTCCGTTGTCAGCTTGTCAACGACAACCACTACCGAGACGTTGAGAAGCAGGATATTTTTGTTACATACTACCCCACAAAGCTCGCTTACCCCACGCTGTAGTCTATGTGACGGAAGCATGCATCGTTGAAGCTTGTTCTTCTCACAGCAGCTAATGGAGCAATGGTGAAGTGAAATGTATGTGATACGGATAGCCAACCAAGATGGTCCTGGGCGAATGAGGGGCAACACAGAGCCCCTCGACACTCTGCTGGGTCAGTCATCTATCGGTAAGCCAGCGTTATAGCCAAACTAAACCTATAGAGGGAAAATGTAGTAAGTCTAGCCATGTGCTTGGGCAACGTCTAGATCTTGTTTTTTTCGGGTGATGAAGTTTGCTCAAACACATGAAAGCTGCAGGAGAGGACAAATGTTGTGGAACTGAGCCTCTGTTGCTTCGTTAGCTTTTCATCACCAAAAAGGCAGGAACAGAAAGACGCCATGTAGGCAATAATATTTGATAAGCGTTTGTCTGCTGCCCTGGTGGTATTGGTTTGCCTGAGCGAATCAGAGCCAGAATACGGAGTACCTCTTGTGGTAGGCACCTTCCTCGTTACTCAACTTGAAGAAGAATCTGAGAACTGACCCAGCGGGAAGCGATAGGTCTGGAAAGGATCACAATCTTGCCGTCACGGCCCGACTCATTGATGACAGTAAAAAGTAGGTAAAATACGAGTCCTCGTGTTGTTTGTCACTGGAAAGACACAGTGGCGTAGACCGCCATTATGCAAGCCTCCTCTGATTTGGTGTACTGGCGGCGCATCCACGGTCCGAGAAGTCGAGAGGATGAGGTGCCCATTGCGCAATTTGATGTCTCTGCTGACTTGCAGCTTTACCATTTGCTAGGAATGTCTCAGGACCAACTTGGGTGTCGCAAAAAGAGGTTTTTGTTCCCCAAAGTACCTGAATGCGCTGGTACGCTACGGAACCTAGGGAAGCAGGTCTTTGGAGAGGTTTAAAGTGGTTAACTCGATTTCGTAAGCAAAGACCCCCTGAATATCAGACGCACGGGCCAGACGGGCCAAGGATACCCCACAGAAAGCCACAATCAGCCTTCCATGATGATCACCATCAAAGCTCAGCTCCTCAAAGATTGCCCTCTGGATGGCACGGATCCATTGAGGCTCAGAGCACAAGATGGTGAAGAAATGGGGTGTCGATCATCAACCGTGCGAAGAAATCCCAACCATCATTCATGCGCGTGTTTCAGCAACATGCGCGCAATCTCTTCTCCTGTTCATCGGCTTTATTCCTTCTTCATACAGGACGCACTGACAGTGATGTGGTGGCGCGGAAAGGATGCCGCCCAGCTTCCAGTATCATTGATCAGGTGAAGCCTATCGACACAACTGAGACCATCGACGGCACCATTGAAGCCCTGACCTTGAATCCCAACACTAGGTGCACTATTCCGAGCCCAACCCAAGACTATTGGCTCACGATCCTCTGGAAGAAGACCGTCCCGAATGGCGCGGTTACGTAACTTCCAAGAGCCGGAGCAGACCTCTCTAATTACCTTCAGCTGGAACAAACATCTCACCAGAGTCACTGATTTGAGTCTGAATGAGATAAGCTAGTTCTTCTGCTCCGCCGGCGTCGTGGAATCTCGATCCGAGCGGGTATCCGAGCGTGAATCCCGCACCCGACGGCCGAGATTATCGTCGTCGAGCGAGAGGGGCAACTAATGGCTCGGGCCGTGTATCTAACTATCTTCACTCTAGAGCAGTTAGTGTGCACGTGTGTTTTAGCAGTCTCTGATTCTGTCGCCGAACCTAATGCCGCGCTATAATAGACGCAAATCCCAAGGTCGCCGTCACCGGGAACCCGCGGGCCTGGTCAGATATGCACGGGCACGTCCCGGGGACAGGCTGGGTGTGATCGCAGTGATTAGTCTGGTGACGATGAGGACTGATTAACAATCAGGAATCGACACCGGCGGGATGGTTCTTGGGAAAGCCGACTACCCAAAGGGCAAGCGCCGTGTTGCTTGGGACTTGAGAGATATCACAGGACAACCAACCAGCGGCTCTTCGTTTCCAAGCCAGGCGGTTGAGGTAAAGATACGTGTGATGCCATTATCACATTCGACCTGCACCTGCATCAACTGTTACAAAGCGTTTCAAAGTGAACCTAGCCAGGCACACGAGAGTCGCAAGGATACCGACGGAGTTCAGCATTCATGGAATTTAGGGTAGAATCGCATCACTTTGAAGAGAGAAAGAAGTTGAATGCGGTGTTCCTCGGTTTGAAACTTTGAGTTGGATCTCTCACCGGCCTGGTCCCTGCTCCACCACTCGGGGCTTCACCGGCCAGGACCACAGAGGGCCTTGGAGAGAGCGGACCCCAGATCCTTGCCGATCTTGAATTCGTGAGGTGCGGGGGCCAAAACCGAACTTGAAATACACTCACCAAAACTTCGGACAGCTTTTGTTCACATTACTGACTGAAGAAACCAAAAAATATGGGATATCATATATTACACCAGCCAGTACACGCAGGGAACTTGTCAGACACAACAAGTTTGCAGTTATGGAACGGGTAGTAATGAACAGACCAGCAGTCCATCGACACTCCATAAAAGTCCGACTCCTGGTTAGGCATGGTAACACAGATGCCGGACCGGCCACACTACCAAACGTATTCGTTATATGTCATATCCGTTATACATATGTGATGTATAGAATAAGCACGGCACACATGCTTTCTCAAGTCACGAGGAATAAAAAGACGGTACCTGAAGACCTGGTCCAACGACTGCAAAACAAAATGCACAAAAACAAAAAACAAAAACTCCTCCGCCGCCCCTTTCGTACCTGATTTTAATATAAACGGCTGGATATTCTCATGACGGCCGACGACGAAAGTAGGACACCAACCATGCATGACTTAGACTTATACAAGACATATACCCACACACCTGCGCAAGAATTGGTAGTTCTCTCTGGTAGTTGCAGCCGCAGGGACCCAAGCAACCATGTGGTCTGGTAGCTAGTGTAAAGAGAAGTTCTAGATGCTGTAACACTGCCGGGTACTTTTTTGTTGTTTTACGTTATTACTCTCACTTTCTCAATAGGTCTCCGTACCTGGTATTTCTTTTCGCTTTTCTTGGGAGGCGGCTGTCTAGTGGAGGCGGTCAGCTCGTCAGACATGACATGTTCCTGTGTCTGCAACGTACTTCGGTTCCGTATAGCTTAATTATATGGCATTTTGATCCTGGCCGTGACTTCTTTCCTGATGATTATATCGTACACGTCGTCATGTGGCATCTGGTCGTTGTCGGATGCATGTAAACCCACACATTATCGGTATCGGTAACGGTATATATGTATCCATAGTTGGTTCCTTCCCGGGCATTCACCGTTGCCAAGATAAGACGTATGATCCTCTCTTGGACGAAATATCGTGCAACGAGTCAGCTTCCTCCTACTCGATGAAAATCTCTTATTATAAAACCGAACGATGATCGACAGCCCACTCGATCGATCGATTTCCTCATGTAATGGCTTTTATGGGAAACTGTACCTGTTCGGCAGGGTCTCAAGTTGAAGTTCTTGCGTTCTTTCTCCCCATCCTAGGGTTGACCTAGATACCTTTACTCCGATACTGCAGACATTGACCTTTTTGCTCCGGAAGTGGGATTCGGACAAGCAAATAGCTCACTATCGTGAACTCCACCGCCCCCTCTTCTCCCCAACGTACCGCCCGTTTCGTGATAACCTGGAAGGGCCTTCCCGTCCGCACTTGAACTTGCTGCATGTCTCTGCATCATGTCTTGCTACATATACTATCTGTACTATACTAGTGTTTTCTGCACGCAATTCCTGCGTTGAGAACTCGCAGGAAAGTGGACGACGGCCTGCTAGTGTCACGACGACACTACATTCCCGTCTGTATGTACCGTTGCTTTTGCCGGCTCACAAGTCATCCAAACATGTGGTAAGGATGATAGCATGCAGGTCAGCCACATGGCGTTTCCACAACTTTGCCCCCAACTATGCACTATCCGCATACTGAGAATAATCAGACTTCTCTTGTTTTTCTGATGAGAGGCTGAATTTATGTGGTTTTCTCTTCTCAATCTTTGCCCCTTGCTTCCAGTTCTTGCTTTGGGTAGCATCACAGCGGTCTATCTGACTAGTCCCAGTGCAGACGGAGTACCGTAGGTTGTCAAATCAGATGCCGTGAACAATCAGCGGTGAACCCGAGACATGAGGCGAGAGGTATCCGTTCGGTTGACCGACTGGCACGGTTTTGATAGATCGTGAAAATAAGGGGTTATCAATCGCATGGCTCCGGGAACGAATGGAAGTGATCCGGGGCTCCTTCTCAAGAGAGACATCAAGAGCGTCGACCGCGGTTCCGCAGCGGCGCTTCATCCACATTTCGATATACATAATTCCTGATCCACAGAACGCTGCATACCGGTATGCCGGCTCCCGTTCCATTGGATTCCGAGACTTATGTACAAACTCATCCTGGCAACGTGGGTGCCATGGTGGTACATATGAGTTGAACCACAGCAGATGGGCAGTTGAGGCAAGTAGCGAGAAGACTATGGCAGCTGAAATGAGGCTCGTCAACTGAGAACAGGCTTTGGTGAATGAGACAACGTGCTCGGAAATCCAATGCAGATGTCTACTTAAAAAAACAGGAAAAATATCAGCGCACACCCCTTAATCGTGGGGGTCGACGTTACGATGGGAGAGTCCCTGCCGCTCCTCGCCGCATGGCTCATCCCGTCTGAACCCAGACATGAAGATCAATATCATGCATTTTAAGGGGTATCAATCCTGACAAGGACAAGAAAACAGGTTAGACAAAACAACGAGGAATCCTCATTCGCGGCTCACCAGCAGAGTCGCATTGAGCAACAATCTTAACACAAAAGTCCAGGGCAACGCAACTCGGGGGCGAGAAAGATGAATGTACCGTGCCATGCGATACCAGGTTCAATGCAGTCTGAATATATACGACTACACACAGAGTAGCATCATGCCGACGGACTCATGGAAAATATGTGTTCTCTACGCGGGTCTCATCCTGCAGACCTCACCGCCGTCCTCGTCCGGGTTCAACGGTACTCGGTCCAATATCCATACCGGCTACGGATAGGACAGGTATCTCGACATGGTTTTTATATGTCTGCCAAGCTAATGCCAGATCCAGGGGGGTCTGACACATGTCACAACGACACACCCTTACCAGTCAGGCCAGTGCACGGAGTACCAGCAGCACAAATACTAATTACGGATACTATTATTCACACCATATCTATCCTGCATATACACTACAGATGTTGGAGGAGCAAATAGGAGAATTTTACAAGTCCATGACCGCTACTGTGGCGAACTTGATTCGCAGACCTGTCACTTAATAGGAAGGAGACAAGAAACGAGGAACATGGAAAATGAAGCAAAGCCGGTGCCGGGCCCGGAAGCCTCTCTGGCCGCCAAACTCCTCACCGAAAATCTTCGGGAGGCATTTAGTGTAAAAGTCACCAGTCCACGTGCACCCCATATCGCGTACCAGATTGTAACCCGTATCCACAATACTCAACTGACGAGCTCGCCGATCATTTTGTGCCGGGTTGCGGGCTGGTCTTCTGTTGCGCTTCTCAGAATTCTTCCAGACTCCGGATTGTCACGGTGAGCTGGCTGGCTGTCACCGTCGTCTTGTCAACCGATGGACGGATGAGGGACCAGACAAGGGGTCGGTCGAAATGGAAGAGTTACAACGCTAAAGAAGAGGGACCCCACATGACTTGTACCGTTTCGACACGTTTTAGCGATTACCAAGCCCCGAAAAGAAACAGAAAAAGAACACCCGTGCCATCAGGCGAGCAATGCTCTTTGGTCTTTCTTGGACTTGGTTCAGGCCTGGGTACACGCCACGCCTTGGCTTATTGCCAAGGGGGGTCCTTGCGCTCTCTTCTCCAATTTTGAATTCAAGAACTCTGGGGATGGCACATGAAGATCGTTCTCCAAGGAAAAGAGAGAGGAAAAAGAAACAAAAAATAAGGGGTAAAAAGAGAAAAGAAAAAGAGTGTCGTTGGGAGAAAAAGAAACGAAACATTACATCAAGAAACGGCAAGGGAAAAAGCAAAGAAAATTACTACGCCAGACCTTTCTCTCGTCAACATCCTTGTTCCCGTCCGTGTTCCTGAAATCGAACTCTTGACAATTTTTGGAGTAAGTTGAACCAGGGGTAAAAAAGAAAAACCAGAAACCCGACCCGCTGCCGACGGAACCTGCATTCAACTGTTTTTGGATTCGCTTGCATAGTGTCAAGAAAAGGGACGATTGTTTTGTTCATCACCGTTGTCGTTGACCGTTGTTCGTAAACTGTCAAGAAAATAGCATAAAAAAAGCCACTTGACAACTCCACACTTCTTGTGTGGCCCGGTACCATTCAAGCTTCGTTTCCTGAAACTTTATGGTAGCATCAAGTCACTCGGGATTTCTTTGCTCGGCGAGGAGGAGCAGCAAAGGAAGAGGCCAGGTTTTGAACACACATGGCTCAAAATCCAGTATAGATTTTACCCAGACGAGATGAACGCAGAGGTAGGACCTCGTACTTTTCAACACTCGCTTGCTCGCTTTTTACCTGCACCGTTGACCCTATGAAACGTCACAAGCTCAAAGGCATGAGCGTACCTGAGGCGATGATCCATTCCGGCAAACTCGATCTCGGAAGCACTGATAGGCAGCGGGCGAGCGGGAACTGCACTCGCCGTCGCTAGAGGTAAGAGAGGAGTGTCGATATCGGCTGTTGGATCGCACCTGCCTTGACTGAGGATCAGGAATCATTCCTTCCAAGGTTGAACGGCTTAAGACCGGCGAGATTGAAGGAAGGAAGAAGCATTCAACTCATCAAATATATCACGAAAGTGGAAAGAGCATGAAATTTTGTACCACAGGCTTGCATTTGAGATTCTTGTCTGTCGGCCATGATTGCCGGAGGAGGGTCAATCCAATCGCGAAGCGGCAGCAGCAGCTTCCCTCCTCTACCCCTGGCAATCCGTTCCTGGCCAGTGATGATTGAGTGAACTGTGAGTCTGTGATTGAGGCAAGGACCCCATGCCAACAGGGACACCCCTGGGTACCTTTTCCCCGATTCTCCAGGTTTCGCTCCTAATCCTAACTTGGCATAGCAGGCAACCCGGGCGCACCTTCTTGCCCACATGCACCCCCGCCAGTGGGTGGGCTTCTGATGTTTAATTAATTTCGCTCCTCGACCCCCCAGGGCCCGGCTATCTCATTTTTGCGCTGCCCTCCACTGCCAGGGACCATTTCTTACTATTAGATCAGGTGCCTCCCCATCTCTCGGCTCACTGCCAGTGTTTCCTATCTTTGCTTGATGGTATCGTTCCGAGCCCATCTTGCCAGACACCCCGTTCGAACTGGTGTCGGGCACAAGATCGAGCGAGGTTGGATCTCGTGCATATACCACTCATGACAAGGCGGTCGTGCATTTCCAGCTTTCGCATTAGTACGGATAACCCAGAGCAATCGGCTCCCCGTCCCCGCCATCTTTCACGATGCCCGGCTTTTAATACTTAATACCTTCGATTCTATCGACGAGAACCAGATAACCGAGACCAGCAAGCGATACGGATACCGATAACACCATCTCGCCTTGGACCCGGTTCGCCTTCTCCGCACTTTGTTCACCACCAACAAGGTGGTTCCGATCCCTGATCATGGAGGGCACGCTCTGTGTACCGCCGGAACCGCGCACCATCATCGGGAGGGCAATATGGAAGGTTCGAAAAACCCGTCGACTATGAATTGGATTGTCTGGACAGTTTCTAATGCCTTGTTAGCCTCGATATGTTGTCGTAGGCGGTCCTATCCGCGAACCGCAGCTCCAACAGCCTGGCATAGCTGGCCGCTTGCAACCTAGCAGAAGTTCTACACCAAAAGGACAGTTTGCTCCCATACCAGACACCATATTTCTCTCTGTCTACAAGTCCAAGGTGAGTTGAGTGACTTCTGGGCAGCAGCTTATAAGCCATATCACGTTGCTGACCTGGGCTACATGCACTTGCAGGAGGACTATGAACCAATACAACAACATGCAATTGGCACCATCACCGATTGTCAAGTCCAGATGGTTGCACACCGGAAACAGGGACCCGTGCTGCCGACTCTCATTATCAATATCGTCCCTGATCCAGCAACCGACAAGCTGCGAAAACGACGTTCGAGCAGGACGGCAGGGCTCACAGCCACCAAGGACTCGGGGCCGACGACGTTGTGGTTCCGGAATGCGGATGAGCAGTTCACGTTACAAGACTGGGCCCGGTTCATTCAGCAACTCATACAACCTAATGTGCCAGACACAGGCCCATTGAGCCCCTTAACTCCAGCCTCGCCGACTTTTATCAACCCCTTTGCTACCATCCCCCGGTCGAGAGACGCAAGCGAGGGACATCGACCGAATTCACGTCCTGCCTTGTACAGCACCGGTTCTCACCAAACACATTCGAGCCGGGAGCGCCCACTTACATTCTCCGAATCTACCAGTTTGCGATCAAAGCGAAGCGACCTCTCCTCCCAGACGAGTTCATTGTACCCATCGCACATGACATTCCAGAACTATACCGCCATGCATCCTACCGACCTCCCTTCCCCCGCTACTACGATTGGCGAGTACCAGGGGGAATTTATCGAGGGCTGGACATCGGCGCAGGGAAGGTCATCTACTCTCAGCTCCCCAATCAGGGCCAGAGATAGCATTGGCTCTCAAATCCCCCCAGTTCATCCGACAGTGGATTCCAGTTCGCCGCCGGGCCCACGAGAAACAATTCTGGATCGAGCTTTCCAGTTGCGATGTATACCAGGCTCCGAAACCGAAACCCCAGGAGAGGAAAAGTTGAGCTCGTTGGCACGTTTTGATGCACTCATGAGAGAGGCGGACGAAAAGCGCAAGTTACAGGAAGCGGAAGAGGCCAAAAATAGGGCCGCGAGATCACCCATGGCTT
Organism: Rhypophila decipiens; assembly: GCA_033297075.1. Lineage (NCBI taxonomy): Eukaryota > Fungi > Ascomycota > Sordariomycetes > Sordariales > Naviculisporaceae > Rhypophila > Rhypophila decipiens. The sequence goes on along the minus strand of MU858129.1, from coordinate 127,721 downwards.
CAAGCCAGGCAGAGCTCAAGAGCGCATGGGATATCGATGACGAATCTGACACGGACGGCGAGAACAATCTTGATGAGGTGGATGACGACAGTGATGACCCTGTCGGCGAGATGGAGCCCGACCTGGAAGATCGATTCAGGAGATCGCCCAAAACGCAGAGCGCCCTTGAGTACGTCGCACGCAGGCCCTCGACAACAGAGACATCCTACCAGCAACCTCAGCGCGCAAGCAGCCAACGTTCCCCCCTCAGCTATCAGCATGATACACAGGAATCGTCAACAGCATATACTGTACCCTACCAAACGCGACCGCAGACGGGCTACTCTACTGCCAGGAGACCATCACTGGCCCAGAGAATGCACAGCCAGCCCCAACTAACACATGTCATGCCGCCTCCAACCAGCCCTCCTCCAGTGCCCTACCTGCAGCCAACCAGCGCGATGCTGACGGGTCGAACGGCGTCGGGAAAACCGGCGGACGAGATATTACAGGGCAGTGAAGCATTCGCATCGGCGGGACCGGGAAACAGACGGAGTGGGGAGAAGCGACTTTCAATCTCGAGCACGAAGAGGTTGAGCTTTTCAGAGTTCACCAAACGCCTGAGCAGCACGAGCAGTTTGCTGCTTGTACAAACCAACACAAGCGGTGGAAGCAGTCGAGGAAGCAACAGCGATTTCGATGTCGCGACGCAGCAGAAGCAACAATCGTCAGAACACTATCATCACCTGAACCCGAGAGCCGCACCGCCGCCCCCTCTGAGTCCCTTGACCCAGCAGCATCAGCAGCACCAATACCAACCGGGACCCCACTCCCCGCAATTTGCGCCCGGGGATAGGGACAGGATGATGGACGGTGGTAGTGGCGTGGGCGGTGTTGGCGGGGATAAACGTTGTGGCTGGCGAGGAAGTGTTGGTGTGTTTGGGAGCGCTGAAGGTGGATTTCTGTGATTAGCATGAGCATGACAGACTTTGATGATCTTGGTCTACGCATATGATGAAAAGGAAGCAAGCCTCACCACATTGTTTTATTTACCTTTCAAGATAAGATGTATATGTAATACCCTTCTTTATTGTTGCAGAGAGAGAGAGAAACAAACGCATGAGCATGGTTTTTGTTTTCCCGCGTCACTCTTATTTATGCCCCCATCTTTCGTATGTCTTGTCGTTGCCCTTGGTTCGATTTTCTCTCGCTTGGTATTTAGAGGCAAATGGGCATGAATAACGCGATGACGACTCTTTTTTTCTTGTATGGTTTTCTATCATGATCATTCTGAGGTCCCTTCGCTGAGGCTTTTTGGTTGTTTCTTCCTTGTTATTTTCATATTTACTTTGCATTTTCCAAGTCCGAGAGAGTGTGTGGATTGTTTGTATATATTTGCGTATCTCCTCACACATATAATGTATATATATATATATGTAACTACCTTCCTATCTACCTACCGGTATAAATGACGAACATTTGGGCATTCTATCACGTTTAGACCGGTCTTTTCTGTTATTGATTTCTTCCCGTTCATTCATGTGGGCGGCCAGTGAGATCTGCCAGAGCCTATCAGGCTGTTCCTCGGGAATGCTGAACCTAATGCAAGTGTTTGTTGCATGTCCCATATTCTGCTTGGAGGAATTCGAGAGCCTCAACACATCCGAACTCAAGGTCCTCGGTCAATGTAGAGATAATGGTTCGAGTGAGTGTGAATATCGTCAAGCTCACTTGTCGAAGACTTGAGAGTGAGAGCCAATCAAGGCTGGTCCAGTTCAGGTTCAGGCTGGCCAACTGCCAAGTCACCTCACTAACAACCTTGCACAGTAGGAATAGGATACAGTACGTAACCCGTAGCAAGCCACTGTAACCGGCCTGCCAGTCGGCACCTAGGGCGACCACCAGCGGGTCTCAGCGCAGCAGCAAGCCCCTCGGGCCGCTGATGACTGCACTGACGAACATGCATTTCACCAACCGTATCATACATGTTGCTACCTAAACATCCTCTCACCTGCAAGGCCACCCATCCAGTTCAATCAAAGAAGCGTTCGGTTCCTTGTCCCTTTACACCTCAGCTCAACCCGAACCCAAAACTTAGTTTCCAAAGCTTCGGTAGAAACCTTGTTCAAATACTGCTTCTATTCAAATTGCTTGCGATTTTATTCATTTTGGGCGCTTTCTCACTCGCATCTGTACAGAACCCATCTTGGAAGTGTGCCGTGTCTGCGTGTCTCGCTTTGGCCTTTGTGTTGGTCTAGCTACCCCGACATTGCTGCGGAAGTTGACGGATGCGCAATCCTGGGCCAGCCCCCATCGAGCCCCCCATCCATGATCAGCAGCAGCATCAGTAGCCACCAGTATATGACGGCACCTTGCTGACCTGCTGTCTTATCAAGCAACTCTCCGGCGCCCTCAACCTTGACTTCGCTGCCAAGGTCCCAAACAAAGTTCCGAACTACCCGCCAGCCTACATTAGCTGTCAAAGCTCCCCAACCTCCAGGCTTGTCGTCGATCCTGTTCCGCCGCTATCCTTTGTTGTCCGGTCGCAGAAATTAACCAGTTCACACCAAAGCCTCTGCGGGAACGAGGAGTCGGTCCCGTGGCCCCAAAGGTTATCGCCGTGGCAGACCAAATCCCCAACTCCGCTTATACATATTCGCCATCCTTATCACAGACCAGCCATCGCATTCCGCAGCCATCAGTATCATCTGCCGACCCGGGACATTCATCTCCCCCTCGATCTACGCCGCTCCAAGTCCCCCTGCCCCAGCAATCCGACCCGAGCGCCCCCGACCCGATTCCTCAACCCGAGTCCACACCACATACCGCCGCAGTTGCTCCTGGGCAGATATTGGGAAGACGATCACGGAGCGAATCTGACGACGGAGGCGACGGTGAAGAAGGCGCAGCGGCATCCGGCGGAAGCTCCGTGGCAAATTGCCGAACCACCTCTCAACCACAGACGAAACGCAGACGAGCGGGCAACATGCTGGCTGATGTGGATGGGCAAGAGGTGTCTAACGGGACCCGCCGGGTGATGTCTAATGGATCAGCACGGCCAGAGGATGGCTTCGGGACGGCAACTTCGAACGGTGTCCACAAAAACTCTGTTGGGAGTGTAAATGGGTCATCGCAGAATGGGAAAGAGGTGGCATGCGCTGAAAAGCCATCCACGTATTTCGGCCATGACCGTGAAGAAGTCACGCGCATCTTGATCCAGGCCCTCTCGGACATGGGATATCCGGCGGCGGCGGAGAGTGTAAGCAGAGATAGTGGTTACGTGCTTGAGAGTGCTACCGTCGCTGCTTTCCGGAACTCTATCCTGGATGGGGCATGGGCACAGGCGGAGGCACTCCTGTCTGGAGCCGTCTCTACAGGAGAACGTCAACAAGACGGTAACGGGTTGGTGTTAGCTCCAGGGACTGATAGAAACTTGATGCGCATCTGGATTAGACAGCAAAAGTTCCTGGAGCTGCTGGAGCGACGAGAGACGGCACGTGCCCTGACGGTGCTCAGGGGCGAGCTCACACCCCTATGCTCGGAGCAGCACCAAAAAGTTCACTTCCTCTCCAATCTCCTCATGTGCCAATCGCCCGACGATCTCAAGTCGAAGGCGAACTGGGATGGCGCCCACGGCCACTCACGTCAGAGACTCTTGTCCGAGCTTTCTAGTGAGTATCTCCCCATCACAGCTCCAAGAGACTTGTGCTAACAGTACCACCAGAATGCATATCCCCTTCAGTGATGCTCCCCGAGCACAGGTTAGCGGTGCTCCTCTCGCAGGTGAAGGAAAGTCAGATCCTCAGTTGTCTTTGCCACACCAGCGCAGAGCCTCCCTCGCTCTACTCGGACCATGTGTGTGACATAAGCCAGTTTCCGTCAGAGGTCCTCACGGAACTTGACCACCATTCGAGCGAAGTATGGCAAATTCGCTTCTCCAACGACGGAAAAAGACTGGCTAGCTGCGGGATGGACAAATCTGTCCTCATCTATAGCGTACCCCAATTTCAACTACTGCAAACCATAAAAGCGCATGATGGCGGGGAAGTATGCAACCTTGCCTGGAGTCCGGACGACAGCATGCTTGTGACGTGTGGCAGAGACCGCAAAGCAAAGATTTGGTACACGAATGTAAGACCTCCTCACCGAAGAGATGAGCATGAAGCAAAACTAACACTACCCAGAACGGAAATATTATGAGGACCTTGGAAGTTTTCGACGAACCAGTCAGCAGCTGTGTATGGCTTCCCGGTAGCATGCATCTTATCACGGGCAGTTTTGACAAGGAAAAGTCGCTCGTAGAGTGGGACTTGAATGGGAACGTGATTCACGTCTGGTCAAAGAAACATAGGACAGAAGACTTGACCATCTCTCCCGACGGACGGTGGCTGGTTGCCATGGACGAGCAAAGCAGGCTGCATGTATACAACGGCGTCACGCGCGAGCGGGAGTACGAGATCGACCTCAAGGCACGGCCGACCTCGATCAGCATTAGCCAGGACTCCGGGTGCCTTCTGGTCAACAAGATTGACGGGGAAGCGCAGCTGATAGATCTCTTGACAAAAGAATCCATCCAGCGGTATAGGGGACACTCTGGTGGCGACTACACCATCAGGAGTGCCTTTGGCGGCGCAAACGAGGCATTCGTGATCAGTGGAAGCGAGGGTGAGTGGCACTTGCAGAGAAGTCTGTCTGGCTGAGCCGGTTTTGCTAATCATCAAACAGATGGCGCCGTCTATATCTGGCACAAGTCTTCTGGCATCCCGATACAGAAGCTAGATGCCCATGACCCACGGTGTAACTCGGTCACCTGGAACCCAGCAGATCCCTGCATGTTCGCGACCTGTGGAGATGACGGGAAGATCAAAATGTATGCTTGCCCGCCTGTTGACTTTTGTTGAGAAGCTTCTACTAACACTTTATCTTTCTAGCTGGTCAAATAAGGAGCGTTTACGAGAATATGCGAACCACAAATCATTACACTCCAATGGTTCAGGTCGGGGCAGCCCCTGATGGAGATATCAAGGGGAATCCGCGGTTCGTCATGGTGACGTATGATCGGAGGGACATGGAGTTCATTTCTCAACGTTCTGCTGATGGGTTGGACGCCCACTTTACCATGAGAGGAGGTGGATGGCGACCCGGGGAATTTGGAGATGAATACTTGACGCGACTTGCAGTCTGAGAAGCTCAAGTCCCCTGCACCACTTACTGCACTTATTCATATTCTATTTCTCAACGTTCTATTGGGATGGTCCCGGGGCACTTTTTTACCTCGTGCTATAGAACGAACTGGACGGCAGGTGGTTACGATGACTATTACGAGCTATACATTTGCCTGCATTATTTCAGCAAGGTAACGGAGTTTTTTCCATATGTGGCTGGTTTTTTTTTTTTTCGTTGGGTATGCTCTCAGTTTTGTATTACAGCTGAACCGGCTTGGCTTGATGGACGAGAGGATGGATAGGAGTTGGAGGATGGCTGAGATTGGGACTCAATTCATCATTGAGTATCTTGGCGTTGGATGATTTGTACTTTTGCTCGTGATGAGCCAGCTCACTAATATATCAACGCTTCAAATCACGGACCTGCCTGCGAGATGTGGACCTTTGAGGCCTTTGTCGCAATGCATGATGGACATGTAGAACAATAAGAGTGTATACATGAAATTCCACTCACAACTTGACAGTCTGTTGGACTTTACCTGCCGCGTATTCATTAGCGATATTGCGTTATGTGTTGCCTTCGAAGGGAGGACGCCCTGAGGCGGAATTCAAGGAGTGCGTACGTATTGCATGACGAACACTTTGTAGAGTAGGACGACGTGGACTGCCGTTTCAGGCACCGAGATAAAGGCGTCGGTATTGGGGATAGAATGTTGACATGAAAGGGACAGAACAATGAAACTTGAGGTAAGAAACAAGACCGGGACCTCGAATACCGTACTGCCTTTCTGGAAGATGTCTTGTTAGCTCCACTGTGGACGAGTCCCGGGACTTGGGTCTTCTGGCTTTTGGTCTTCTGGCTTTGGTCTTCTGGCCCGGCATCGCAGACTGCTGGAACTGCAAGGCGAGTGTCACAACGGTCACGTGAAGGCGCCAAGCCTTGAATCCACGCACAGCCAGTGCCCCTGCAACGCTACGTAAGTCAACCTGAAGCAATGTTTCTGGCCCTTGATAGATCCGTAACACTCGGGAGGCCAAAAGATATCCGATTTCCACCCTCGAACACCAACAACCTCCAAGACGAAACCTCTCCAGCAGTCTCATTTGAAGGCCTCTTTGAGCTCACGCGAACTGCTCTGTTCGACCCTAGAACCCTAACGTTGATCCCATCTGCCAGAGCAACGACGTTCTCTCGGCCAGCAATTCGCTCCACACCCCTCTGCGCTGCCCAACACAAGGGAACCCACCTCAGCCGTGCATAGCTGAACGACAGTCATCTCCCACCTTTGCTTTTCACAACCACTCCCTACCGCCGCGTTATAGCTTCTTCGATCAACATGACGGCAGAAGCACCTTCCCTGGCTACCCCCGGTGGTATCTCAGATCCCGGGCTTATCAAGTATGTCGCTGGACCCTCGATCTCGGCAGGCTGACCGCCCCTCCCAAGACTATTCGGCTAACCTCTCTTTCTCCCCAGGCTCGTCAACAAGCTTCAAGATGTGTTCACCACTGTCGGAGTCAACAACCCAATCGATCTGCCACAAATAGTCGTCGTTGGAAGTCAGTCTAGCGGAAAGAGCTCGGTATTAGAAAATATTGTTGGGCGCGACTTGTGTGTTACCCCCCCTTTTTGCCAACCTGCTGTAACTAGAATGCGGTCTGACGCCTAACCTCTTCCTGGCAGTTTACCCCGTGGCTCTGGCATCGTCACTCGCCGTCCGCTCGTGCTCCAGCTCATCAACCGCGACGCCCAGGCGAACGGAACCTCCAACGAGATCACCAATACGACCGATAAGGCGGCCAACACTGACGAGTGGGGCGAGTTCCTTCATATTCCGGGTCAAAAGTTCTTCGACTTCAACAAGATCCGGGATGAGATCAGTCGGGAAACCGAGGCCAAAGTGGGCAGGAATGCTGGCATCTCGCCGGCCCCCATCAATCTTCGAATCTACTCTCCCAACGTGCTCAACCTCACGCTCGTCGATCTGCCCGGTCTGACAAGAGTCCCCGTCGGCGACCAGCCTCGCGATATCGAAAGGCAGATCAGGGACATGATTCTCAAGTACATACAAAAATCGAACGCTATCATCCTAGCTGTCACGGCGGCCAACATCGATCTGGCCAACTCTGATGGTCTGAAGCTGGCCAGAGAGGTTGATCCCGAAGGCCAACGGACTATCGGTGTGCTCACCAAGGTCGACTTGATGGACGAGGGTACCGATGTCGTGGATATTCTTGCGGGGCGCATCATTCCGCTCAGACTCGGCTACGTGCCCGTGGTGAATCGTGGACAAAGAGATATCGACAACAAGAAGCCCATTCTCGCTGCCCTCGAGGCCGAGAAGAACTTCTTCGAGAACCACAAGGCATACCGAAACAAGAGCTCATACTGTGGAACTCCCTATCTCGCCCGGAAGCTCAACCTGATCCTGATGATGCACATCAAGCAGACCCTGCCCGACATCAAGGCTCGTATCTCCAGCTCCCTGCAGAAGTACACGCAGGAGCTCGAGAGCTTGGGACCCTCGATGCTCGGCAACAGCGCCAACATTGTGCTCAACATCATCACCGAGTTCTCGAACGAGTGGCGCACTGTTTTGGATGGAAACAATACCGAGCTTTCCAGCACAGAGCTGTCTGGCGGTGCCAGAATCAGCTTTGTGTTCCACGAGCTCTATTCCAACGGCGTCAAGGCGGTGGACCCATTCGACCAAGTCAAAGATGTTGACATCCGCACCATACTCTACAACTCGTCTGGCTCATCCCCGGCCCTCTTTGTCGGTACCATGGCATTTGAGGTTATTGTCAAACAGCAAATCAAGCGGCTGGAGGAGCCCAGCTTGAAGTGCGCCTCTCTGGTGTACGACGAGTTGGTCAGAATTCTCACTCAACTGCTTGGTAAGAACCTCTACCGCCGCTACCCGTCGCTGAAGGAGAAGATCCACGCGGTCGTCATATCGTTTTTCAAGAAGGCTATGGACCCCACAAACAAGCTCGTGAGAGATCTGGTTGCCATGGAGTCGTGCTATATCAACACTGGTCACCCTGATTTCTTGAACGGCCATCGGGTAGGTTTTCTTTTCTTTCGGAATTCTTTTGGTATAATGCGATTGGAGCTAACCCCTTGACAGGCAATGGCGATAGTCAACGAGAAACACAACCCCTCGCGACCAGTACAAGTTGACCCCAAGACGGGGAAGCCCTTGCCCATCGCGGCCACACCGGCGAGGGCGGCGAGCCCCACCATCCCTGACAACGACTCGAATGGCGGTTTCTTTGGAAGCTTTTTCGCGGCCAAGAACAAGAAAAAGGCAGCGGCTATGGAGGCACCCCCACCGTCACTCAAGGCCTCTGGCGTGCTATCTGAGCGTGAAAACATTGAGGTTGAAGTTATCAGTACGTGGACTGAATCTGTCGTGGTGTGAAGAATTCTTTACTGACCTGGAGAACAGAGCTGCTTATTTCGTCTTACTACAATATTGTTAAGCGGACCATGATTGATATGGTTCCCAAAGCCATCATGCTTAACCTCGTTCAGTACGTTATCCGGCATTCTTGAGAGTAGGCCCTAGCTGACATGTTTTATCCGTACAGATTTACAAAGGACGAGATGCAAAAAGAGTTGCTGGAGAACATGTATCGCACCAACGAGCTTGATGACCTGCTCAAGGAGAGCGACTACACAGTCAGACGGAGAAAGGAGTGCCAGCAGATGGTGGAGTCTCTCTCGAGAGCCAACGAGATTGTCAGTCAGGTGCAGTAGGTGTGCAAAGAAGGTACGGAAGAAATATCTTGGGCTGTGAGAATGCCGAAGCACGAACACGGGCGCTCACACTATAGGAGGTCCCGGCATGTAGCAGGGGTCTCTAGTAATAATGGCGGGAGGAGGAAGGATGATTAGTAGATGGTTGTTCGGTGCCATTGTTTAGCTGGTGGTGGCGATTTCGGCGGTGTTTTCATTTTATGTGATGGTCACGCCTTTTATTCCAACAGACACACATTTCCCCATCTTTTATTGTCTCGGGTCCCTTTCTCCTCCTTGTCGGCTCATATTTGCGCCGCGTTTCCTTCAACGACGTAAGTGGTTTATGTTCTTGGTGGCCATGGGGTTTCTGTCGGATACCTGGTAGTGATACCTTTATAGATTCATGACAATTTGTTTTGGAATGGTGTCTTCGTGTCCGATCATGTACCCGTGTTGCTTGTGTAATGACCCTCAGGGAGAGCAACAAAGAGTTTACATGACGATAATGGCTCTGAAAAGTTGGTTCCAGATATAGTTACATCATCTCTTCTTCATTGGCCCTTCTTTGCCTATCTCAAACTCACTGGCGAGGGAGGACATATATTCAATTTGAATTCTTTACATCCATTCATCATGTAATAAAGTACAGTAAATCCGAATCCCATCAGTGTTTACCTTGGAGACTCCAGACTTGGGATCACAAGACGCTGGGCATATCAAGAGATGTAGGGACCTTGGATTTCAACACCAGCACCAAGCTAACTTGGCGCAACTGCTAAGCGTCTTACTCGCCTCGCTCTGAATTCAGCCTGATGGTGACCTCGAGTCTTTCAGCAGTTCTTCGACAGGGTGTAAGTTCGAATCATCATGGTGTCAAATACTTTTTTTTTATTTTTCTTTGCCAACCTAATACATAAGTAACACCGGTCCAGGGCCAATAAGATCATCCAGCTGCCCCGAGTGCTCATATCTTGTTCCGGGACTCGTCGGGGACGAGAAGCAGCCCGCCCCCACGATTAAGATTTCGTTTCTTCTTCTTCTCTTCTAGAAGGGCCCCCACGCTCGTCCAGAATAAAATCCATTGTGTCGGGACGAGCTGTGTTCCCCCCACACATTTCGCAGACGCACTCCCTCGTCTTTTTGTCACATCTCAAGTTGACAAGAACCCGGCATATTCAGGCTCGTTTCTTCTTCTTTCTTGATGCACCAATCGGGATTTGCTATCGGGCCCAGAGGCTCCCACACCTTTGGGGTTTATACGCCCACTTCGATGGCGGTGAGACGGTGAGGAGGTGGGACGACGTCGTGGCTTGTCTTGACGACCTGGCAGACCAAACACACAACGCAGTTCTCGCTTTTCGTTTGTCGGTGTCGTTGAGCTTGGGGAAGCAGGGACCTTGCCCACGCGGTGATGAGATGGCACAGACTTGCCAGATGCAGGAGATATAACATGGGCGGTTGGTTGACCTCGGAGATGCCCAGCTGAGGGACATGGGACACCGTAACTGCCTGCTCAACAGACTCAGCTCCCTTTGCCTTTCTTGCATCCTTCCACTCGGAATATTGTGATGTGCTTTCTGAGAACCTTTCCGTAAGCTTCTACAATACTTGAAAGTCTCCCGGGTCATCACTCACACGGCACGGCACGGGCTGCGTCTACCTCATACAAGCAAGGTTCTGCACTACTACACATCTGCCTCGGTACCTACGCACACCAACACAGTCATGCCGAATATAACATATTATACCTTGACCGCTTATACCACAGAACGATATTTCCAGCAGTCTTTCGCCATCTCAGAGGGCAATATCGTCTCCATGCGAGCTACCGGCCTCAAATCTCAAGACGACCCCCCTGCTCCGCCGCCTAATCCGCCACCAAGTCCAGTTTGAACGGGTAGACGATAGGTTCGTTCCATGATGGACCTTGCCAGGTGTTGGAACTGCCGAAAGAATCAGGGGACGAGTTATAGACGAGGGACATGTGTACACATTTAGAGAGACATATATACAACTCTAGCCAGACAGACATATATCACAATCCACCGAGCAGCCACTATACCGGTATCAACCTCTAACACATCACAACTTTGCCTTTGTCGCAGGCTCTTCCTTCAACAAAACCACCTCCCCGCCCTCAACTCTAAACTCCCGTCCCTCAACCCATCCAAGCCAGCTCTCCAAGACCTCTTTCCCACCCTTGCCAATTTCCAGCGGCTGCCCTACATATCCCTCCCCTTCAACACCTTCCCCCTGACCAAGCCTAACAACATCATCCTCCTTTTTTGCCCCCTTTTTAACCGCCAACAAAGGCGACTCTCTCAACGTAACAACCGGCCTCTGATCCCCCTCCCTCCCTTCCTTTTCCCCGTTTTCCAGCTCATCATAGCCCAAAACAGGCGTACAACACGCATCCGTGCCATCAAACACATCCTCCCACTCCTTTCTCGTCTTTTCCCTGAATTTCCTTTCCAGTACCCCGCGAAGCTCATCCCATGTATCGCGATCATAGCGCTTCCTTTCCCAGCCCAGTCCTTCCAGCCCAAGCCCTTTCATCAGCTGCCCAAAAAATTGCGGCTCCAAAGCTCCGACCGCCATGTACCGACCCTCATCCTTGGTCTCGTAGACATCATAATACGGACATCCACCGTCAAGCAGATTCTCCCCCCTCGGCAGAGACCCCGTCAGTGTCTTGCGTGCAAACCGTGGAAATGTAGCCAGGTAATTTGCCCCGTCTACCATGTTGGCTTCTACAACCTGCCCCCCTTTCCCGTCGCCGCCATTCTGCTGCTGTTTCGCAAGCAAAGCCATCAGAATCCCCTGAAACAGCACAGCGCCCCCGCCCGCAAAATCGCCCAGTATATTTATCGGCGGCGAGGGTTTGCCCCCTTTCTTCTTGGAGGAAGGTCCCAGCATAGACAAGACCCCGGACACGGCAAGATAATTAATATCATGCCCCGCCATGTCTCTGTACCGCCCGTCTCGTCTGAACCCCGTCATCCGCGCGTATATCAAACCGGGATTCACCTCGTTCAGGATGTAATCCGGCCCCAGGCCGAGTTTCTCGAGAACACCCGGGCGGAAGGGGTCGATCAGGACATCGGCGCGGCGGATTAGACTGAGGAGGAGGGGGCGGGCGGATGGGGATTTTAGGTCCAGGGGTAGGGAGGATTTGTGCCGGGTTAGGAGGTCTGCTGCGGGGGGAGCTGGGGAGTTGGGCCCGGAGATAGGGCGGTCGATGCGCAGGACCGAGGCGCCTGCGTCGGCGAGGAGGAGGCCTGCGAATGGGCCTGGAGCTAGGCCTGCGAATTCGAGGACTTTGAGGTTGGATAGGGGGGGTGGTTTTACGGTTGGGGGGGTTGACATTTTGAGGTCTCGTCGGTGCTGGTGGTGGTGACTGGATAGGTAAGATATGAAATGGGATTGTTGAGGATGAGATGTTGGTTTAACTGGATGAATGATTTTAACTGATGTGAAGGATAAGTGACAGATGAAGTGGTGAGAATCTAATTTGAAGCAAGCAGCCAAGTAAATAAACCAACAGAGATGAAATATATAGAGAGTAAATCCGGATCTTATAAGGATGAAAGATGGCCTCGGATTTCTTATCCAGTACCTTTCCCATTCATATCAACATTCCCTTGCTTTGCTAGTGTAGACATGAGATCGCCCCTACCCCACACTCTTGGGGTTGCTTGTGTGAACGAAAACCTGGGGAAGCCGAGGTATGGCAGGGGTGTCTTGTCCCAAAGCTTGGGGTGCATTTGCGGGGTAATTACAGAGAGTTGCCCCGTCACTGAAAGATGGGGGTTGAATAATAGGGGCTATATTTGGTTTCTCCTGAAAAGGCATTCTGTGATTCCGGTATTCCAGGAGTCACCCTCTCTGGTTTGGTATTCTGGAAATTGAGCCCTAGTATGGACATCAAGGTGTTGAATTACCGATTGTCTTTTATAACCTAACTGTCTGCCTCCTTCATGGCGGATGCCGGACAGGTTTTTGACGCTTGGCAGCAGAGCTGGACCTGGGGGAGGCTGAGAAAGCTCGCGCCCACGGCTGAAGTGCTCACTCGCACCAGATGATGAAAATAAAGAGGATGCTCCAAAAAGCTGCATGCGTAGCAACAAATATGCCCCAACTAGAGATCTTGGAACTGTAGAACGGCGGATAGGTGTTTTCCGCTATCAATACCAAGAGCGAGACCGCAGTCACCAGAGAGCGACGGTGAGAGTGGCTTGGCGAGGTTCCTGGGACCCTACCATTGGAACGTGAGACCATCCGGGCCCAGAAAGCTGTGGCAGACCAGAAGTTTGGCAAGTGATTTTGGCGGGGAATTCGAGATCATCCACGAGCGTCTTGCAGGCTCATCGAGTCGCATGGGCATGCTGTTGACGAGTTGGGATTTTCGAATGAGGTTGCCCGTCCCGTGTCTTTGTGGCAGATCTGGGAGGAGTCCAGGTTTACTACAGTGCGCAAAAAGACCTTCCGTCTCCTTCGCCGTGTTAGGATTCATTAGCGTGTATTTTGAAGCAGAGTGAAGACAATCCTTCTATTTTTGATCGTGTTGTGTCGTTTGTCAGCGAATTTGCCCGTCGAGGTGCTTGCCGGTAGTTAGTCGTCGCTCGGTAGAAGCCCGGCCGAGTGGTGAGACGCAGCGGTGGAAGCGGCCGGCAGAGACCCCTGTTCGCCCCACTCGGAGCTCTACGTAATTGACCGGGGGCGAAAAAAGTCGCGATTGGGACAACAGCATTACCAATACCATCACCTCAGAACGGGAATCTCGATTTTTGAACTCTGAACAACACAAACAAACAGACATTGCGGCCTCGACGGACAAAACTTTTTAATCCACGCGAAAAGACCGCAGTCATGTTTTCCAGATCAATTCTCACCAGGGTAAGAATCACAAATCCCACTCAACCTGAACCTCACAAGAGACTAAACTGACAAACCACCACCAGAGCTCCCTCCTCAGACAAACAACCACCTCCCTCCTACGCCCAACAAGCAGCAGCAACCCATCCTCCCAAATACTGCGCCCAATCCTCTTCAACCCCCAAACAAAACGCCTCCTCTCAGAACAAACCCGCCTCGCAATCGACAAAGCCGTGTCCTCCGCCCCGGTAGTCCTCTTCATGAAAGGCACCCCCGAGACGCCGCAATGTGGATTCTCTCGCGCAAGCATCCAGATCCTAGGCCTGCAAGGTGTCGACCCGGAGAAGTTCGCCGCGTTCAACGTGCTCGAGGATGACGAGCTCCGCCAGGGGATCAAAGAGTACAGCGACTGGCCGACTATCCCGCAGCTGTATATCGACAAGGAGTTTGTCGGCGGGTGTGATATCATTGTGTCTATGCACCAGAATGGCGAGCTGGCCAAGTTGTTGGATGAGAAGGGGGTTTTGGCTGCTGGTGGGGGGGGCGAGGGGGGGAGTGAGATGCAGTCTTGATTGAAGATTGGAGGGTGGTATGGATGTATGTATGTATGTATCTTATCGAGGTCTCTTTTTCTTCTTTTTCTTATGTTTGGTGTTGTACCCGAGAACTTCACTGTCCTGTACACCTCGCCACCATATAAAACCCCAGCTGTCCCGCCAAACTTGGATGTGCTTTTATAATTAACACGTGAAGCTTCAAGTGTAGAATATTGTAGGTAGGCTTGTGGACGGGGGCGACGTATGGTTACGATTAAACTCTCAGAAATACCCAAAGTCAGTCTTCCGTATACACTCGGTCACTACTCTTGTTCTAGGCTTCTCTTCCTTTATCTTCTTCTTCTTCTCTACATTCAGTACCAAACAACAGCAAACAAACCAAACTCGACCCATAATCGCATCAGAAAATACGTATAAAATGACGAGCAGCAGCAAGAGGCGCGAGAGAGATGACAGGGACAGACCTATAATTGGTCCCAGAGTGGGAGAAATTATACAGATTCTGTGTCTGCTCTTTCTGATTCCTTTTCTAATAATATCATTGGGGATTATCCCGGATATTCCAAAAGTGGAGGGCAATGTCGGCTCCTCCTTGGAATACACGGTTGCTGTCCAAGACGCTAGCCCCGACGAGATCCATTGGTATGGATGGTCAAGGGTTTGGTGCTCGCACAAGGATGTGTGCAAATATATGCAGTCGGAACTGGAAGGCAAGATACCTGATGACAAGTATATCCTGTGGTAAGTTTCGTTGGTGCAGGCTGGGGTTTCAGATTTCCACCATTATGTATACATCAAATGGTGCTAATTAGGAGAATATTGAACATTCTAAAAGGGAAAAGATCGATCCGATTGGCGACGACGACTCCAAGAACCTTGGCCAACAACGACACTGGCAGTACAGGCGCACCTTGTTTGATGTTGGTCAAGGGAAATGGGCCATTGAAGACTTTCGTTATATCAAGGACCTATCGGCCTTTGAAGAGCTGGTCGAATTTGATGTCTCAACAACAACAACAACGCCTCAGGGGATAAACTCGGGCGGCGGCCCAACTAGACTCGGAGCCTTCTTCGAGAGATGGTAAAGCAGTAGTCTGTTTCGCGGCGGCTGCTAATAGCGTCCAAAAACGGGCATCGACACCCTTTCTGTCAGGAGACGCTTGGAACAAGCTTGTAGTTGATAACTTACTAATATTATGTCCTAGGTAGCTGTCGGAAAATGGCGAGCTCTCTTGCCAATTCGGCTAGTTGGAACAGCATGTTCTCTCCCATATCTTGTATGGGCTCCTCCTCACAATAGCAAAAGGCTCGGAAAGAACGTGTGTTATTATACTACGTGTATATATATATCCAAGTACACATTCGTCAACATTCGATTCCAGTGCGATATCAGGATAAGTTAGGCAGCTAGGCACCGACCAACTGGGCCAAGTAAGTGACCTCTCATTCATATTTACTTACGAATTACATTCCATACCCACCAAGCCCTTTGGTTGACTGACTGACCCAACTCAGACCCTTCTCTTCCTTCTAGCCCTATCCTTTCCCGGCCCATAACTCCACCCCTGCGGCGCCGTCCCCTTGCCCAACCTCGCCTCACTCTGCGGCGCCTCCAGGTCAACAGTAAACGGTTTCCTACAGTCCAAACAATCCACCCGCCCCAACAAGAACTCCAGCTGACGAAACGCCGCAGAAGGCGCATACTGCGGCACCATATGCCCCGCCAAATCAACACCCACATATGTCAACCCTCTCTCCGTATGCGTCGTCCCAAACACGCCCGCAGCAGCAAGACTCGACTCGTCGGTGATGGTGTTATACGGCACGTAAAATGGTTCGACTGGTTTCTTTTGGAAGCCGATCTTCCCGGACCAGGTCATATTCTGGATTCCGAGGAGGGTGCCGTTGGCGAGGAGGACCATGTCCAATGCGCCGTGGGCTATCATCACGTTGCCTGTCTGTTCGATCACGCGGGGGAGAGAGGTGAAGCTTGAGGGTAGGGAGCGGTCTGTTCCGTTCACAAAGACGTCTATCTCGGAGCAGCCTTCCCAGTTGAAATCCAGGGGCGCATGGATGGCTGTCTTGACGTCGGTTCGGTTGAAGTAGATTGACGCGCCGGCGGGGAGGTAGGGCACTGAGCCGGGGAAGCCGAGGATGTCCCAGAGTAGAGGGCAGGTGGTGGCGACTTGGTAGATGTCGAAGCAAGGGTTCAGCCAGAGGATGGAGTCAAAGATGTCCTCGAATATGTCGTTGCATTCTTTGCGGGTTGTGCCGTTGCGGTGGGTTCCGGGCAGGCGGTGGGGCATGTGGGCGTGGTTCTTGGGCGGGTAGACGAGGTACTCGGTTATGAAATCAGAATAGCCACATTGGGCGTCGCGGTGTTCGAGGTGGGCGCGGAAGGTGTCGTTGAAGGGGAAGAGGCCTGCCCAGTACTCGGTGAACTGGACTGCGGGGATGGGTTCTTGGATTTCGTCGTAGCTTATCACGGGGTCGTAGATTAGCATCCCCGACATGTCGAAGTAGGTCTTGTTTTTGGTGCTGAGCATGGCGTCGGCTATGTACGGGCAGTACTGGCCTGCGTAGGACTCTCCTGCGATGTAGACCTTGTAGTTGTGCATGTCAAAGGTGTCGATAAAGTTCGTCCACCAGCCGAGGAACTGCTGGGCGAGTTCTTCCTCGCTGGTTATGGTCGGGGTGCCGGTGGAAAAGCCTGTGCCCATTGGTTGCTCGATGTAGACGATGTTGGTCAACTTGTTCCAGCTCCACGGGTTCTTGACTGGCTTGTAGGTCCCATATTGCCAGAGAAAAGGCCCGTTCTCCTGGATCAGGCCTTCAAAGCTGGAGCATCCGGGCTGTGTTTATCATGCGTGTTAGTGACTATCAAAATGTCATGCTCCATCTTCACATAAATGGGGGCAACTTACACCACCGTTTAGCCATATGAGTATCTCCTGTTCCGGATCCGGGTCTGTCGAGGAAAAGAACCAGAAGAACAAGTTACTGCCCTCGCCTGGCTTTTGGCTGATGGGGAGAGAACCAGCGTAGCTCTCGCCCACGTCAAAGTCGACATCTGGAATACCAGTCCCATTGACAGAGAATTCTATAGAATTGACAGCTTGTTAGCGACTATCCCACTTATAGATAAAAGACAGTGCTTTACTCACTTTGGCTCTTGGACGTCAGGAACCTTGGCGTGGTCGTATTAGTAGCATCTCTCGCAGACACATGTCTGCCATCTCTTGGGAGCTTTTGACGGTACTTCTGAGCATGCTCATGCAGACGCTTGCCAGCATGCTTCAGACTCCGACCACTGGACGTTGCCTGACAATCAGTAGCCCAGAGAAGCAGAGGGACGACAGCTGATCCCCAGCGCATCTTGGCAGGTATCGATAAGAAGTATAAGTCCAGAAACACAGATCTTTGATTGTAACTCGGTCTCCGGTGAGGCGGCTCAGGAGCTTGGCATCAGGTAACTTGGGTACGAGGCAGTCTTGGGTAGGATAAGCAGATGCTACGCACTTGCAACACACGTCATGCCCAGACGTATCCTGCAGATGGGGATTGGGGAGTTAATGAATTGGAGAAAAGGGAGTCTTGGAAGTCCGGGATTCCCAGTCAGATATCTAGGGATGGGAATGGGAGCAGGAGATGGTATTTGGGCTGATCAAATCACCTTCCTATACCGTCAATGACGCTCTCATGCGAACTGATGATAAGAAAGAATTCAAAATCGTAGACCTAAGTCTACTACCCACAATATACAATGTAGGAAAGGAGGCTGGGAGATAGAGGAGAGTGACGAAGACCGGGCAAAGATTGTCCGTAGATTCCTTGGTCCCCCTTGTCTCGATACGACCTCATCCTGCGAGGTTTTCCTGCACCTACCCATCTTGGAAATGTTGTTGGGGGCATTCCGCTGATACCTGCAGCTTGACCAACGGTGAAGGGCATGGATGTTGAGGCAAAGAGGACGTATCGCTGGACCCTGTCGGCGTTTAGACACATGGATGTGTGAATGTAGTGCTCGGTGAATATCCGTCGATGACGACGACACAGCAAACCAAAGAGGCCGCAGAAAACAGGCATGCGGGTGTAAAAATGGGGTGTGAAATCTATCAGTATTCTGAATAACCGCTGAGAAGACCCGGGTTAGGCTGTCAAGGAGAAAGTGATTAATACCCTAAAAGAGCTAGAAAAGTATATCTGATCTTCATACCCTATTTTTACACCCGTGTGACAGGGTCCCATGTTGCTTGCCTTGCTGTTTTTCTCCAGCCCTCATTATGATATGATGGGGGTCACGGATATGTTGCTCGAAAAGAACTTGAGAATCAGGCCATCGGGGAATGGTTTACCAGGGTCATTGTATGTGAATGATTCAATCTGTTAGGGACTCGGTTGGCGAAGCTGCCGATGCGAGAGAGAGAATCTACCACCATGATGCGATCCTGAGTATGTTGTGCGACATGGGACCCCGATGTATGACTCTGAATAAATGGTTTGGAATAATAATAAATTGATGCCAAGGAAGGGTTACCATCCGGTCGTCACCTTCTGATGGCTCGTCCCGATCAGGCAGGTCCGTTATAAATCCTCGGGGCTGATTGGACCGTCCTGCACATTGGCCGCTGTGGAGACTCGGAGAGCGGTCGGTGTGGGGACCAATACGTCAACCATCACTCCGATCAGAGATGTCCACGCCTGGGTATCCTGCGTACTCGCAAGAGAAACCCGAAATGAAATATGTAGAGACTGAGGTGCCAGGATCCCAGCTCTCATGAAATACGGAATTAAAACAGAATGTAAAAGTGCCGGGGGCATTAAAGGCGAGAGGGCGGGCGGGACGAGAGCCATCAACTCCAGACTATGGCAACATAATGCATTGATTTTATACAGCCCGATAGGGACAAAAGGTAATATACATACATGTACAAGTCAGCCACCACTGACAACTCATTTGGCCTGCTTCTTCTGCTCTTCAGCAGCAGCAGCCCCCTCGTCAGCTTCCAGAGCCTTGATGTCTCTCTCAGCAAGCCATGCCTGGGCACTAGCGATTACTCTGTCCAGCACGTCTCCTCCTATCAGGACATTGGGCAGATTGGCAACGGTAAGTCCGCTGCGGTGATCTGTGCACCTGTCTTGCTGGTAGTTGTACGTCCGGATCTTGTCGCCGCGCGTAATCTGCGAGTTCGCCAGCACACTGCTTCTCAAACTACGGGCCAGCTCCTCTCGAGCTTCTCGCCGTTGTTGAGCAATCCGCGAGCGAAGAATCCGCCAAGCCGAGACGCGGTTCTGCGACTGTGATCGTGAATCTTGCATGCTCACTGTCGTTCCCGTAGGTATATGGGTCAGCCGAATTGCCGATTCCGTCTTGTTGACGTGCTGGCCGCCGGCTCCCCGCGCCCTCATCGTCTCGGTCTTGACATCTGCTGGGTCGATGTAAAAGTCGCTTTCCGGGTTCTCGAAATCACTTTCCATCTCGGGACTGCCCGTCTCAGGAAAGGAGGGGAGAACCCACACGCCTACAGCGCTGGTGTGAGTCCGTCCCTTCGTCTCGGTGGCGGGGACCCGTTGGACACGGTGCATGCCCGCTTCAGCACGAAATAACTGGTAAGAACCCTCGTCCTGCACCTCCAGCACAGCTTCCTGCAATGGGAGCTCCCCGTCGTTGCCTTTAACCCCTTCCGCATCCGAGATCTCATATTTAACCACGCGTGTTCGGAACCCCTTATTTGAGCAATAGTCCTTGTACATTCGGAAAACAGAGTCGGCGAAGAAACGCCCCTCAATACCACCGGGTCCGGGTCGTATTTCGAGCAGACACGGCATATCTGCGAACGGATGTTTCGGCGTCAGAGCCACCGAGAGGTTGTGTCTCAGGGTGGCCAGTTCTGCCGTTGTAGACTCGATGTCGTCTTTGGCCAGTTCCCGGAGCTCTGCATCTTCCGATCTCAACAGCGGTTCAAGTTCTTCCAAGGATGCAGTCGCCTTTTCCAGCTCTTTGAATGCAGTCGCAACTCTGGCGATCTCACCGGCGCGTTTCGCAACCTTGGTATCGAAGGTCGCCGCGAGTTGTGTACTCAATTGATCGTGTTCGGCAGTAATCTTTCTTGCTCTCTCGAAGAGAGATGTCGGAAGACCCCCAGGGGCGGCTTAACATAGGCAAGTTAGCGGATGAATAATGTGTAGGCGAAAGGGTGCACAAACTTGTACTAGCTCTCCGTATGAGTTGAAATATATTGGCGCGTTTCAGCGAATGCGCACAGCTTCGACACACCCATGGTGCCGTAAACATATTTGCGATACATTGACAGGCGATTTGATCGCGACTCGTTCATCTGAAAGCTTTCAGGGGAGCTACCCAAAATTTTGGATCTTGCCTGCCGGGCCATGCATGCTCAACAAGGATGTTGACAGGGGCCGAATTCTGCCGGGTACAGCCGCCTTCTAGAAGTAGCCCACAAGTATTGACCGACCGTAAGGTACATGTACGATTACCATTGTCGGTTTGTCGCAGCCTTTGGAAGAAGGGAATACAGATGATGAGTCCGGCCAGCTATGTTGTTATGGAGGATGATGAAAAATTCCAAACTACTCAATATTTCAATATAGTATCTGATTTGATGTGCTTCCCAGTATCTGTAGCGGCTATGTACTTGTCCTCATGTCATGGTACTGTTTTTTGTCCCGGTCTCCCGTGTGGGGCCTGAAGTTCCATTGAACAACGGCGACCCCTCCCCCGCCATTATCCTGGGATTTATTATAGAGGCGCAAGGCTGACTCACTGTGAAACTCTGGCAACTTCCCATACTTGAAATATTGTCCACGAAGCTTCCCGGGAAAGTTGACTCGATCGCTTCATTGCATTCTAACCAATTGAGCTTGCCCGCCAGACGAACACAATGGCTGCCACAAGCGTCAACGCAGAGGCTCTCAAAGAGTCGCCCATTCCTGAAGTTGTCCAGCCCCAGGCCTCGAAACAGACGATCGATCCATACAACGTACGCCCCCTACGAGTGACAGACGAGTCGAACTTGTGACTAACTTTCGGTTTGTCTTCAGGTCCAAGGAGAGGTCGGCGCAGATGGCGTCGTCAAGGCGATCGACTACAAGAAATTGGTCGAAGAGTTCGGCACAAAGTTGATCGACGAGGAGTTACTGGCCAGATTTGAGCGTGTTACTGGGAAAAAGCCACACCGTTTCCTAAGAAGAGGCATTGTGTTCTCCCACAGGGAATTCGAGGTCATATTAGATCGTTACGAGAAAGGGGAGCCGTTCTTCCTCTACACCGGCCGCGGCCCTTCCTCCGACGCCATTCACATTGGACACACGGTGCCCTTCACCTTTACCAAGTGGTTGCAGGATGTCTTTGATGTACCACTGGTGATCATGCTTACTGGTAAGCTCTAGAAATTTGATGTTGCTTTGGACCTGCAACTGACCAGGATCTAGATGACGAGAAATACCTCTTCTCCGAAAAGCGCACAATCGAGGAAGTGATGGGATACTGCAACAGCAACGTAAAAGACATCATCGCTGTTGGGTTCGATCCCGCAAAGACATTTATCTTCTCCGATTTCGAGTTCATGGGCGGCGCCTTCTACAAGAACTGCGTGCGAATCAGCAAGCATATCACGCTCAATCAAGCGAGAGCCATCTTCGGATTCAATGAGAGCAGCAACATTGGCAGGATTCACTTCGGAGCGATTCAGGGTGCCAGTTCATTCGCCAATTCCTTCCCGTTCATCTTTGGAGACGACGAGAAGAAGACATGTGCCATCCCAGCCTTGATTCCATGTGCTATTGATCAGGATCCTTATTTCCGCATGACCAGAGACGTGGCATCCAGAATCAAGTTTGCCAAGCCCAGCATGATCCATGCCAAGTTCCTTGATGCGCTTCAGGGACCGGGCACCAAGATGTCAGCCTCGATCGACGAGTCTGCCATTTTCATGAAGGACACTCCTAGTCAAATAAAGAACAAGATCAACAAGTAAGCTTTCAAAGTTGCTGGCAGACCAGCTGGTCATAGCGAGCTTTGCTGACGCAACGTACTATTTCTAGGTACGCCTTCTCAGGGGGAAAGGTGAGCCAGGAAGAGCACAGAGCTCAGGGAGGCCGCACCGATGTCGATGTCAGCTTCCAGTATCTCCGTTTCTTCCTTGAAGATGACGATGAGCTTGAGCGTATCCGGCAAGAGTATGAGTCTGGCAAGATGCTCACGGGTGAGCTCAAGGCTATCTGCATCAAAGAGCTGCAGCAATACGTTGGCGAGTTCCAAGAACTGAGGCACAAGGTTGACGATGAGACAGTTAAGCTGTTTATGTCGGAGCGCCCTTTGAAGTGGGTTGGAAATCCCCATGCCCCACGAGTGGTACCACAGGTTGTGCCTGCGGGTGACGCTGCTGCAAATGGAGGCGAGGAGGGAGCGGGTGATGGCAAGATGACAAAGAACCAGCTCAAGAAGCTCGAGAAGCAGAAGCAGATCGAGGCAAAGAAGGCCCAGAAGGCCAAGGAGAAGGAGGGACAGACTGCCGCCCCGGCTGCTGAGGCTTAGGTCGCTGCTGGAGGAGATGTCGTTGTGGCCATGTCAAATAAAACATATAGACAGGGAACAGAACGACAGTATAAATCTAGATACCGATTCTCTTGGCATTTCCGAATTGGATTTTTGGATCCATGTTCAGCGGACAAGATATCTTGGGATCTTCAACTTCATCAGGACACTTTGGTGTCATAGGTGGGCGTCTTTGTAAGAGGTGCAGGCACTGAGTTTCGTACCAGTGCTACTCTCTTGTTTGCTAGTCCAAACATAAACGCTCTAAGGTGGTTTAGGAAGCTCGTTAATGCATGCAATGCCGCCGGTCCAACGTCTAACGAAAGGCGTACGGCAGTGTCCCGGACGGCCGGGATGGGGTAACCACTGCGACGGAATACGATTTCTGTATCTATAAGTCCGTAATATGTTGTAGATTTGATATTTGGTGTATTCTTGCGGGACTCATATGTTACGTCTTTGAGAAGAATTTACATACATACTTTAACAACTGATGAATTTACCCTCAGTATCTGAGTCTCCATATCTGGGGATTGTGGGTGATTTATACGAATGAGCCAGTGGGGTGTGTCTGTTATACAACCCTGGCTCGGCAGCGGCTTGCTGCATCAGGAGTCATAGTCACGAAAAGGGCGTGCAATGAACCGTTGATGATAGTGTTTATGATGAATGATATAAAGAGCCTTGACATAAATATTCCGTCTTCTTAGAACAAAGCAGCTCTTTACACCTCCTCCCTTCAGCCCTCTCTGTTATCGCGCGCACTCATCAGGCGTCCGATATTATCAAACTATCAATACCACACAAGATACGACACAAACAACTTACAACCTTTGTTGCTTTGCTCATATTTAAACGAAGCCCCCTTCCCAGATCACCAATCGAGTAGAGAGTCAAATCTCATCAACCGAACTACTACTCAACCAGTCTCACCTCCAAACAACATCACCATGGTCTACCACCTCTACATAACAAACAAGAACTACTCGTCCTGGTCCCTCCGACCATGGCTCCTCATGAAGGTCCTAAACATCCCCTTCCTCGAACACCTAGAGTACCTAACTCCAGGCTCGTACAGCCAGCCCCAATGGAAAGCCTTCTCCCCAACCGCCCACGTCCCCTGTCTTCACGACATCTCCTCATCCTCCGACTCCGACTCCGAAGAAAAGATAATCCTATGGGAATCCCTCTCCATAGTAGAGCACCTCTCCGACATGCACCCAACATCAGGAATCTACCCACCCATCAACAAAGCAGCAGCAGCACGAGCATGGGCCCGATCCTCGGTAGCAGAGATGCACGCCAGCTTTAACGCCCTCCGCAACGAAATGGGCATGAACATTGGTCTCCGTCTCCAGCTCCTCAGTCCTTCCGAATCCTTGGTGGCCGATCTTGAGCGGATCAATGCGCTCTGGTCCGAAGGACTCTCTCGATTCGGCGGACCTTACCTGGCAGGCAAGAACTTTTGCGCGGTGGATGCCTTCTTTGCCCCTGTTGTGTTGAGGTTGCAGACATATGTCAATTCGATCGAGTACATCACGGATGAGAAGGTCAAGGAATATGTTCAGAGGATCCTCTCACTGCCAGAGCTGAAGGAGTGGGTCGACGAGGCGCTCAAAGAGACGATCAGGGAGCCTGTTCATGATGAGGAGAGTTTGGAGGGCAAGAAGCTTTTGGAGGATTTGAGGGCTGTTTGAACACATTTCAAAAGTCAACAACGAAGGACGAATGTGTGATATGTTTTCGGAGATTTTTTATTTCCTTGTTGCAGAGTTAATACACACAACATGCCTCTTAAATGCTAAGAGAGTGTTTGGGCTAAAGAAGATAGATCACACAAGTGGTGGAAACCCTGCCAAGGGCATCTCTTCTTTCATGCCTATCGATTTGTTCCATCTTCCAACGAAATTGAGTACGACGATGCCTCAAGTAGGATCACGCCGTGAAAGAGTTCCTCCGAGTCCTCCATGTCCTGATGATGCTAGTTCGCTCATTCCCAAATGATCGAATCGAGGGTTTCCGACCCTCCTTCCGGCAGAATTTTCCCAGTTCCGGAAGCCTGATATATGAAAAGCAAAAACAGACGCCTGGCTGATAGCAAAGTTAACAAGATAGAGTCATAACATAAAGTTACATGTCCATTTGGACAATAGGTGGTAATACAAAGCCTCAACCAAGGATGAAGCTGCAAAGGCGAACACATGAAGTACCTTTAGGGTCTGACACAGGACCCTCCAAGAAATTTTGTTCATGCTGCCTCCATGCTCCGCTCTCTGGCCATCTTCCTCAGCTCAAGCACGCCCATAACGCCGGTCTGGCGAAGGCGCTCAAGAATTTTCTGCATGCCCTCCCGGCTCTTGCCAAGCTGATCCACCGTTTTTGTCGAGGCAAGGGACTCGATGCTCCTCTGTACGCCTCGAGCACCAAGCCGGGAGAACCATCCGCCTTCACCGGAAGCGTCATGGTGCGCTGTGTGCAGCTTGTCACGGATACGCTCTCCGAGCCTTGATCTAAAAATCACCGTCGTGGCAACATCTGTTGTTCCATTCGAGGCAAACGGATTGGGAGCCGTGACATGCTGCGACGGCGAGGTTGCCGGTGCCGAGTACGTCTGTTTCTCAATAACGGACAGGACACCGACAAAGTTGAGGTTCCGACTCTCGGTCGACATCCATCCCTCCTTCATGTCAACGACGCTCGTCTCGAGGATATACGACGCCTTGTCGGCGGCACCGCCCGTGAGGCTGGTTGGGAGGAGTTTCATGACCGCAGGGGGCATCTTGGACTTCTTGAGATGAATGCGGGTTGTGTGTAGTCGACCCGTTGCAGGATCGACATGTTGGGCAATGGTGTCGGTGCTGAGGACATGGTTCGCGAAGGGGTTGAGCTGCGGCGTGCAGTATCGTAGGAAGAAAGCGAGGGTTACCGTCGGAAATGGGTGGTTATAGGTATGGTTTGTCGTGTGAGTGAGCACCATCTTGCGGGAGCTGTTTCGGGTAGCTATCGTTGAGCAAGTCGGTTGCGCAGCGGGTAGAGCCTCGGGTCTGGGGTGGAGCGAGATGGATGGGATCCGTCGAGTTGAAGCAGTTCCCCGGACTCGACGCGGACAATGCGGAGGGGGTGGCGAGCCCGCAATAGCTTATGCGCAATTGAGTTCGGATGGTGGGATGATAGTGCGATTTGAATGGACGCGTTTGTTTGTGAAGCAAAAGCTCACGATCGAAGAAGGGAGGTGGTGCACATTTGAAGTGGTCCAAGGTTCCCAGTGTCTCCACGAGGAAGCTCGTCAACTTTTTTTTCGGCTTCGGCGTTATCGTCCAGAAAATGGACTGGTGGCCCGGGAGGAAAACGCTATGAATCGGGTTCGTGATGATCAAAAATGAGAAAAGGCGACAAGAACTTAATTCAATTGAGATTGGGCACCCACTAGGAATAAAAGAGGGTGGCCAAATGGAGGAATGCTGTGCAACTCTGACGATGTCGTCGGCTCATGCCTTCATCCTGCCTGCCTTCTCAGTGGTCAGTGGGACGGGATCTTCTGGAAGCCGTTCGAGACCAGCATCATCATCACGCGACAACAGCGGGAACGTGCTGTACTAACAGAACGTATAAACAATCCAGGGAAACCTTAACTATATCCCAAATAGAATCTTCAAAAGTTGGGTCTGGCCCTTGAAGCATGTGACCTTGATAGCATTGAACCAATAAATCAATAGAGAAGAGACTTTGTATCAAAAACCTTTCCGTTCATAGTTGGTCATCCTGATAGTCTTCAAAGTTACCGATGTTGCCTCCAAGGTTCTTCAGCGCGGCAGATGCATTATGTAAACATGCCTGAAATTCTAGGCAGAAACCGTTTGCGTTCGAATGCGGGGTCTTGGCTTTTGTAAAGTTTGGGTGCGGTCCATTAGTCATCATCAGCCACGCCCTCCAGAAAGGACTTCTTTACCTGGCCTGTCGCTCCTCAATCTCCTTCACCCTGCAACCTCGCATCCTGATTTCGACACAACGAACACGACAGCCACAGTGACAACACCAGTGACGGAAAATTCGGCATCGCTCTCTAACGCGCTCATTCTAGTTCTTCAGTCGAACTTCGATCACGGCTTTTCGCCTTTGCCCCTTTGCTGTTCTGGTCGCCCGTAAAGACCGAACAAAGCCCGCCGAAGAAACACGTCAGACGATCATCGTGTGCCTGATTCATCGCAGGCAGATTGGCATCAATCAATCGATTCTCATCAACCAACCGCGCGCACCATTTTTTTGCTTTCTTGCGGCGCTCGAGGAGCGGACTTTTGATCTTGTGTTCGTTCGGCTTCCTAAAGGTTGCTTTGATCAATGGCAGTGGTGTCTTGGATGTATTGAGGAGGAACGCTGCAGCGATTGAGACTATTCAAAACAATCGAATAGGAACGACCAAGTCATCGGTCTCTTTGTACTTTTCCTTTCTACCATCATACTCCATTCATAAAGCGCTTTTGTCTCCTTTTGAGTACAGCCAGAATTGACTCCCAACTTTTTGCAAGTTGAAGAAGAAAAAGCGACAGAAAAGAGCAAGAAAAAAGAACACTGCTGCGTTTTTGACAAGGGACTCTACCTAGGCATTATCAAGTCACAGCAGAGCACAGTACCCACCTTTCCCCTATCCCCTTCTCACAACCCCATTTCATTGTGGAATAGTCGTGGATGACATATCACCGGTAGCGTCGCGCAATAGGTCTCTCGTCTAATATACAGCCAATCTGCTCTGGGTCTGGTTGATAGCCTCTGGTGCCTTGGGTGCTCGAGTCACAGAAGCGTAGGATCCTAGCAGTCACCGGAAATCAAGATGGCGTCGTCTGTCTTTTTCAAGTTCAAGTCCCAGAAGGAACCCACGCGCGTGGAGTTCGATGGGACGGGCATTAACGTCTTTGAGTTGAAACGTGAAATCATCCTCCGGAGCGGGCTCGGTGATGGAACAGATTTCGATCTTGTCATATTTGCCGACGAGAGCATGAAAGAAGGTATGCTAGCCAGCGACTCCCAC
The DNA here is from genome assembly GCA_033297075.1 of Rhypophila decipiens. Lineage (NCBI taxonomy): Eukaryota > Fungi > Ascomycota > Sordariomycetes > Sordariales > Naviculisporaceae > Rhypophila > Rhypophila decipiens. The sequence continues at coordinate 99,817 of MU858129.1, read as the reverse complement.
CAGACAAGCAGAAACAGACGACTAACAGATGGTTCAGAGTACGACGATGACACCACAATCATCCCCAGATCGACCACCGTCATCGCGCGGCGTATGCCCCCCAAGGTCCAAGGGCGAGGAAGCGCCGCTCGCTATGTCTCGGGAAAGATGCCAGTACATGCCAAGAATTCGTCACGGAGAGAACAAATATCGAAGCCCCTCATCAAGGCGGCAGCGGCACCTGTTGTGCAGCTGAGCGGTGCCATGACCGAGGAAGAGAAGCTGGCAGCGGTGTTCCAGGCACAGACCCAACACTTTACTTCCCATGAGGAGGAAATGGCTACGTATGTCTCCTCCCTTGTCCCCTTTACTTACTCTGTGTATTAACAAACTCTCTAGTCAAGAATATGTCGCAAAGCATGGCCCAAAGAAGCAAGCAAACGCCCCTGATCACGAACCTCCCCTAGGCTACATCTGCTTCCGCTGTGGCGAGAAGGGACATTGGATCCAGCAGTGTCCCACCAACGACAACCCAGAATACGACAACCGTCCCCGCGTCAAGCGGACAACAGGCATTCCCAAGTCGTTCTTGAAGACGGTGGACAAGGCAACAGCGCTGGGACAAAATGCTGACGGGGACGAATCGAAACCAGCTGGCATCATGGTCGATGAAAATGGTGACTTTGTGATTGCTGAACCCGACAAGGCTTCTTGGGAACAGTTTCAGGCCAAGGCCAAGTCGAATACTGCTGCGCAAAAGGCCGCTCCAGAAGGGGACAAGGAAGTCCAGGAGCGAGGCTTGGAATGCCCCATCGACAAGAAAATGTTCATAGACCCAATGAAGACACCGTGTTGTGAGAAGACGTACTGCAATGACTGCATCACTAATGCTCTCATTGAGAGCGATTTCGTTTGCCCTAGCTGCAAGACTGAAGGCGTACTTATCGATGACCTAAAGGCAGACGAGGAGGCGGTGGAGAGGATGAAGGCATACCTCGCCGAGAAGGACAATAAGGCGAAGGCGGGGTCGAAAAGTCCTTCAAAGTCGCCCAAGGCAGGAGAGGCGTCCACTACCAAGCCAACTACGACAAAACAAGGGTCAAAATCGCCAACTCCGGCTCCGGCTTCAACCAATGCCTCACAAAACCGACAAACAACATCAGCCACCTCAAACACGACACCCAGGAGCACCTCTTCCACACCCGTCGCCAATGGAGAAAACAAGGGGCAGGTCTCGAGGAAACGTCCGGCCGAAGACATTGCCGAGAACCCCAAGATCCCCAAAGCGCCCAAAGCCATGCAAAAGACACAAGACCCGAACATGATGGACCCGATGATGATGAATGGCATGGGCGGGATGAACCCCATGAACGGAATGGGCAACATGAACGGTATGCCCATGATGTTTCCCGGCATGCCGATGCTGCCTGGCACCTTCGGGGCGAGCCCAGGCGGCATGGGAATGCCCGGCATGAACATGGGCATGAACCCCATGATGAATGGCATGATGAACCCTATGATGGGCGGTGGCATGCCCAACGGCGGCGGATTTGCCGGACCTCAGGGTATGAACGGCAACGGTGGCATGTGGGGGGGACCCGGCAACATGGGCATGGGTATGGGAGGAATGAACGGGATGGGTATGGGACCCGGTGGAATGAACATGGGAGGAGGCCTGAACGGGCGCAACGGCCTGGGCGGCGGCATGAACCATATGAACGCCGGTAGAGGCGGCCCACCACACATGAACGGTATGAATGGCGGCGGCCATCATGGAGGACCCGGTCCAAACATGAACGGCGGATTCAACCAACATCACAATCAACAACAGCAACAGCATATGCCATTCCACCGAAACTTTACAGGCCAGCCTGCCGATGATGACGATGCTTACTTCCGCAAGCCGGTGAACCCTCACCGACACCAAAATCGCCAGAAACGGGTCCGGCCGAGCGACTACCGGGAACTCTGAGCTCACCCGCCGCGAATATGATCAAGACGACTACTGTATATCTTCTCCGCCATTTCATCTTTCACTTCTTGCCGATCTATATTATAGCAACCAAATCATCATCTTGCACGAACCGGATACCATTGAATTCATTGCATGGAGAGAGACAAAAAAAAGGAGGGGAAACTTGTCTCATACGGAATCGGCGTTCTTGCTTTTTTGATGAAATTCTTCCAAACCGCCCATGCAATTGTCACTGTCATGGAGCATGGAGCAGAAGCGAGACTGGGGAAAAGTAGCGTAACTCAGATCTACTGGCTGGTGGAAAACGGACATGGACCTATGGGGGGATGGTTGAAATGGAAAGGCGCTGTATCATTCTTCTTCTTTCTTTGGCGTTGATTTGGCTTCATCTTTGCGGACTTGGTTGAGGTCTGGTGTGTCTACCTCGCTATTTGCTCCTTCTTTGGGTTTGCTCTGGTCAGGAAGACCATGGTTTGTTGCTCTCCGGGAAGAGAGAGGAAATGAAAGGAGTATGGGGACAGACTGACTGAGGAAGGTTTGGGAGTCAGGAAGGCGGATGGATGAATGGAATGGGTTTTTTGGGGAATGGGCTATCCCGTACAATTATGCATTCTGTCGGCGCTTTGGCGGGGCTTTTGGGTTTTCTTTTCTACTTGCAATTCAACTGATAGCGAAAACAGAGAAAGACTTGATTTTCTTGTTCAACTTTTCTTGCTATCGTCACTTTTCTACAGATGGAGAGATAATCAGTCAACCAACCAAACTCGACTACACTGTCGAGTATAATCTCTTTCTCCCGTTTAGTAGACTCAATCAATTATGCTGTCAAATCCATTTATGACTATATGACGAAGTGAGGTCAATCTTATTAATGACACCGAATAGCCTTCTTCATTGAATCCCCTTGGTTTTTATCCGTATACATGTGAACTCGTCCACAACATCACACTGCACCAGTGTCGCCAACACCACCTCGTTTATTACCCGACCAACCACCCAATAGGTAAACAATAAACAATTGTTCGCCTGGCAATAGATACTCTTTGCTGTACTTTCCCATGGGGTCAAGGCTGTGCAGTCTGCGCAGTACCCAAGTGTTCATCTGTACTGTCCAACCGAAGTCAAAGGTACAGCAGGTAGACACTATCTGACCGGAACCCCTTATTCGATTCTGTGGACAAGTCGTGTATCCTTGATGTTCTACACTTCAGCACCAGCCAGCCGTATGCTCAAGATATTGTTCCTCAGAAGTGTCTATTTGCGGAACGAGGCATGTAACACGCACCGGTGAAGCTTTCTTTGTCTGAGTATAGCGACTATCTCTTACCCTTTACGTCGTTTACCCCGGGCCTTTGAAGATAAACTTCTTATGCTGAAGATCATTGTCTTGCCACTTATTTGTCTGGTATATCCGTACCTTCTCGTTGAGATCAAGTGGTATTTCCTATTAATAGTCCGGCAGCCTGGGCAAGTTACTGCTTGGCATAGGTATCTGATGTTGAACAAACAAGCGGAATATAACGTCCGGAAGGCGGATTTTGGCGATAAACAAGTAATGATCAACAACACAATGTAGACTGGACAACGGTACAAGTGGCTGGTGACGACAACCACGACTGCTGATCGGCCACTCAGAAGACTGGAGTTTGAGATGGGAGTAGGGCAATCGCCTGTCAGTGGTCATCGTCAGCAAGCGGCAAAGCGTCAGGTACGGTTGTAGTTGGCTGTGGCTGGTTTGCCCCAAAACTTGTCATGTTGGAGTTGCAATGCAGGTGCAGACCGTGCAGATCACCAAACACTAATGTATGGTGATGCGTCCATCTACAGTACACTACACATGGACGGTTTCGCTAACATTGTCCCGATGTATCTTCTTAATGTGAGTCCAAGCTGTGGCTGTCCGAGACCGAGAGATGAGAAAGGCTTATCTCCATTCTGACCGAGGAACTGGGGAAACTGGATCAAACATCTCGGATCTAAAATAAAAGAAAAGAGTAGTAATACAGATGCCGTTGAAGATGATAAGCTGCATCGGGCGCCACCTGGAAACAGGGGAAACTGAGATGTGATGTGTTGCATTGTGAAGTGGGAACGCCACACAAGAAGAAGACCGGGAAGCCACAGCAAAGACGAAACATGATCCTTCAAGGCATCACCTCGATCTTTCTGCAACAAGCTTTTCTCGTTAGATAACTTATAACTAGGGGTTGAGGGGAAGTGTGAAGGGATCAAGCCAGTAGTAATTAAACCCCATCACCAACTTGAAACGCAAACCAATGCATGCAGAAATCCGTTACTATCCAGTTGGTCCTGCCTCAGTAAATGGATTGAGGAGGAGGCATGGCATTGTATTACCGGACACGACACATTCTGGGGTTGTGAAAGAACACCTCAAGGAAGCTTCCACATGTTCGCGAAGATCGTTGTCTTGATTTCGAGAGGTGACCTTTTCTCCTCAGTCTTGTGACATTACATGAATGGGCTGTGGTTGGTGACTTGCAGAAAAAGGGGCAGTCATCCATCAACCCCGGTATTTGGTCGCACACTTGATAATTAGCGTTCGGCAGTCGTCCGAGGTACCGTGGCCAGCACCCTGACCCCACCATAACTCAGCTTTACAAGGTACCTGCAGGCTATGGTATCTCTATTGCTTTGCCAAATTCTCGAACACAGTAAAGAATGGTCAGTTCTGACATGAAAGGATCCAAGGTAGGTATCGCGGCTATCCCTTTGGTTATATCAATATCAGAGGAAGATGACAACCGAACTTGACATCTTCGTGACAAAATTTGGATGGCCTTATACCTCAGTTATTGACGCGGGCTGTCGACTAGGGACGTACACTTCAGTACACTAGTCGTTTGACAGGGCTGCCAGCTGGGGCGACAGGAGCTGGCGTCCTCTTCGAAAATAGAGTTGACAGGTGACAGTTGACAAGACCAGCCAGAGCAAATGGGTGGTCGATTCATTTCGGTTCCCAGTTTCTCCTTCCCCCACCCTCCGGACACTTAATTCGCCCCTTTCTGAATTTTGGGAGGTATTGGTGGTAACCTGCAAATTGCACAGGGATCGCCCAGCGTTTTTATACCATCGACCTGAGTGGTTTGCCCACTGGCGGGTGAGAGGAGGGAGGCACAGGAACTTGGAAGGTACAGTACAGTACAAACAGGCTGTTAATCCGAACATGCATCATATCGTGGCCCCGGCTTATCAGGTACCGTATGCCCACTGTGACAGTGTGACGGTCAAGAAGAGTTGCCCTGACCAACCTCTTCCCTGGTTTCCTCCAACTACATCATCGTCGGCGTTGTCAATGGGGATGCATCACTCGTTTTGCTGTTTCGCGACTTGACTCTTTTCTTCAATCGTTTTTCGTCCGCTCTCGCTTGGAGATACGTCGGTCGTTACATGCACCAAATATCCGAGTCCATCATCCAAACGTCGTCATCCACTAAACGATACCCCTGGATTACACAAGACGGCCCTTCCGTGCAGTGCTCTCTGACCAAGAAACGCCGCTGCCGACAAGACAGGCGGGCTTGACACTGGACCGGCGTTATGCCACGGACAGCCTGAGCCATTGAAATCATTGATACTGCACTCACCACCGAACCATAACAAAACACGGCCCTGCGTCCTGACCTGACCTGCTGATGATTGAGGGAAACAAGCTTTTGTCTCTCAACTGTTGTCCCACGGGGTCCTTCTAGAGCTGCAACGGGATACGACGTGGGAACCGGGACTCCCCCGCTTGGACTCAATCACCGGTGTCTTCCGGGCCTGAGGCGCGCCTGTTCAGCGTTTCTGGGCATTCCACCATCAAAAAACTCGCTTCATTCGCTCCACTTAAACAGAACCCCCTAATAATTCAATCCACCTATCCGTATCCGTACAAACCACCTCCCAACAACTGTCGACCACCAGCGCGAGCCACGGTCTCGTCAATCCCTTCACTTCAACCTCGATCGAGACTCGCAGCTGCAATTCCCTTCAGACATCTCCACACCGAGTCACGTCTCGTCGGCCGTCGTCGAGGAATCCGCCCATCATGGCTTCAGGGTATGTTTGAAGTTGTTCCCGCGATTGGAATATCGATAGAATTATTGTTGGCAGGACGGGATAACTGACGACAGGCATAGACTCGGAGGCGTTTTCAAGTCGTTCTGGCACACAATGACCAGCTACGACCGACGTTAGTAGCCCCTTTACCCCTCCGAGACCTCTTTGTTTCTTTGTCCGCTTCTCACACTTTCCGTGAACGAATCAGATTCCACATACGATTCTCCGTACAGAACAGGCCGTCATGTTCCGTTAGGTCGCGACGGTGGCCTTACCTCGGTCGCAACAGCCTCCGAATCTCGCGCCGATATCTCCCTCCAATATCACGATGAGCTCTCCCGCCAATCGACCTCCAACTTTGACGGCCCCGCGCCGAGCCCCGGGTTTCAGCGGCCCTACTCACCGGGTATGAGATCACTAAACACCAGAGCCGCAAGTGACGGATTCGAGACGCAGAGCCCGGCCGGTGAAATCCCAATGCAGTCGTTCTCAGATGGTCTCCCCCCGGCACCTTCAGTAGAGAGTTCGTGGAACAAGATCGATAGATGGGCCGAGGAGCATTATCCCGAATTGTACGACCAGCTTTGTGAAGGGGCCACAGTCAACGACTTAAACGACCTCGAGCACCAGCTCGACTGCTCCCTTCCGCAAGATGTCCGGCAATCACTGGCAGTTCACGACGGACAGGAAAGAGGAGGCAACCCGACGGGCATAATTTTTTCGGGCATGCTGCTGGACTGTGAAGAGATTGTTCAGGAGTGGGATACGTGGCGGCGAGTGAACTACCAGTACCTGCAGCAGGAATCACGGGCCCCTAAGCCTACCGTCCCCCCCAAAGCCGTTGGCGGTAGCAGCAGTGGCGAGGCTTCCTCGTCCAAGGCGGGATCCTCAGATTCGACCCCGGCGTCTCCCGTGAACCCAAATTGGCGAGAGGATCTTCTTTCCCGCCAGGACTCAGTCCCTCCTGGAGCCGTGCAAAGAGCCTACGCGCATCCGGCCTGGATCCCGTTGGTTCGTGACTGGGGCGGCAACAACCTGGCAGTCGATCTTGCGCCCGGTCCCAAGGGCCGTTGGGGTCAGATCATTCTCTTCGGTCGAGACTACGACACGAAATATGTAGTGGCACGATCCTGGGCCTCTTTCCTGGCCATCGTTGCCGATGACTTGGGCAGTGGCAGATGGTTTGTTGACGAAGACACAGGCGAGCTCAAGCTGCGAGAGTTTAAGAGGTCCCGCGTCGAACCGGCCTATTTCGACATTCTGAGATGGCGCATGGATCAGAAATGGGGCCGCACCGCAAACAAGCGCAAATCCGCCGCTCCTGGAACCGCCTCGCCGACCGGACCAGGTTCTCCCTACGCCAGCCCGACAGAACCAAATGGAGAAAGTTCCCGTGGTCGGTCCATGCAACGTTTAAGTGCCCACTCTCCGGTAGCGAGCCCCAGGCCCGGCGGTGGGATGAGCAAGTCGAGCCCGCTTGCTCGTGTCGCGGAGGAAGCCCCCTCGGCTCTGTTGTCCGTGTCAATTCCGAATGGCGCCCCGAAGGAGAAGCTTGTCGAGGTCGATACACCCCGGCCGAGCGAAGAGGAGGAGAACAAGGAGAACGTCACGACGAATGCCCCTAGACTAGCCGCGCTTGTCAATGGCGAAGACCCCTCGGCAGCAGAGAAACCAGTACCAGCGGCGGAGCCTAATGGCCAAGCTGATACTGCAAGTGGCAAGGCAACACAGCCCAACGGAAAGGCATCAACGGTGGTCATTGAGGAGCAAATGAAGACAATCGAAATTTGAGGAGTGGTCTACTGGGATGACTGTGTGACGATAATGGTGCAAAAGGATCCGCTGAGTCGAAGCCCTAAGCCGGGAAGGAGGACTTTGGGCCGACGGAGCTGGTCTGGAGACGGGTTACATAACGGCTTGACGCTTCTAGTGTTAATTCTTTTTCTTGCTTTCTTGCGCAAGCAATACATTCTGGCGTTATTCTTTATGGCGGTGACGGGCACAGGACTAAGGATATAGGAGTGGCTGGCGTGTTTCTGCGACGAGCTTAGCTTGTCTTTAAATTTTCTTTCGTCTTTGTATCAAAATTCCGTTTTCTTCCTATTGATGAAATTGGAGAGATGGGACGGGGCATGGTAGACAAACATCCCACACTCAACTCTGAAAACTTCCAGCTGGATTTGACAGCTTCAGCGAGATGAAGTGGGAGTGGGTTGGTTAGGTCAGTCGAAACAGGCCACTGGATCTGTCTCGTCCCTGGTATATCTCTTCTTTCTCAAACCTTTTGCCCATACGTTTTCTTGTCTTTGTCCTCATCAGAGCATTGTATCAGGCTTGGTTCGGTCTGGTCGGTCGTTTGTGTTGCCTTTTTTCCTTTGAGATCAGAATAAACAGGGTTCCCGTACCTTTGCTTCTCTTCTTGAGTACATAGGTTTTGTTGTTTTTATGGTGCCAACTTTTCCGTTAATATTGCCTCCCGGCACAAGGTACTCTGTATACAATCGCAACAATTACATTCATTCATGAGCATCATTGTGATGGGACGCGCAAGCATGTCTTTTGTATTTGGCTCCTCTTGTAGGATATCCTCCAAGATCGAAACACAGTTCACTTTGTAAACCGCAGTTGGATCCGGTCGCCTAAGGTCGAGGCTTCAGTGGTTGGACCTGCTAAGAAGAATCCCAATTCAATGGTATACTTATTTTTCAACGAATAGATTACTGTCATAGTGTACGGATAAGAATTCGCTTTAATAAATCGACGAGTCCTCTCTCTGCGATGAAGAGTAATATCACGTGCTCTAACCACTTGCGCGCCAAGGAACTTGTCAGCCTTGGCATCGTACCCACGCTGCCCACGCCAGGCGGCTGACTTGAGTGGGTCCGTTCGTCATCTGGAGACAACCCCAGCCTGCGCCCGAGAGCTAGCGATAGCCCTGCCATTCTCGCCCTCGACGACGCATCGCAATCAGCATCATATTTCCGATAACGACGAGCAATCTGCGTGATAACTCGAAACGAAGTCTCTACCCAGCGAGCGACAGCTCTCTACATTGATTTGCAAGAGATTACCGATTCTCCAATCTGACGGACGGCCGGCCACCTACGGAAACCGAGACGAGCTCGCCCGAAGCTAGATCGCTGATCGATTGAATCGCAATCAACCAACAACCTCCCCAACTCGAACCCGACACACATACAACACGAGATATATAAACACCATGTCGGAAGAACGGCTCTTCAAGTTCAGCAGGCCAGCATGGCTAAACAGCATCTGGGCGCGCAACGCAGGCGTCTACGCAGCGGGTGGTCTTGTAACGGTTCCCCATCTCCCCCCCCTCTCTCATCACCCGAGAATAAACTAACCCAAAATTAATGTAAATAGTTCTCGCTAGCATTCTACGTCCTCCTAGACTCGGCAGTCTGGTCCAAGCAAGCGAACCCCTCAGACGTGCACATCACCTTTGTCGACTGGCTGCCCTTTATATTCTCGTCCCTGGGCATGCTTATTATTAACAGCGTCGAGAAGGCGCGCCTCTCGGCCGACAGCTTCAGTTACTCGGGCAGCGGGGTTGCGTGGAAAGCACGGGTGGTTTTGTTCTTGGGGTTTGCGGCGCTGGCGGGCGGTATGGCCGGGGGAGTTACTGTTTTTGTGCTGAGGTTTGCTGTGCCGGGGGTGGACTTTCCGGCTATGACTATGGGGGTTGAGAATATCGTTGCTAATGCGCTTGTTGGGTTGAGGTGAGTTTTGAAACTTGTGAAATCTTGGACTTTTGAGGGAACGGATGCTAATGATTTGCAGCACGGTTATATTGTGGGTTAGCCAGAATATCGAGGACGAGTATGCTTATAACCTTGCTCTTTGAGGGTAGGGACATCAGGCACGCAAGGAGTATTGAAGGGGGGAGGCTGGGCCGTATATCTCGGCGAATTGGTTATCATATGGGTATCGCTGACGAGGCTTCAAATCGTGGGCTATGAGTGTAGTACTACGGTCCGGGCATCAGGGAAGTTTAAGGAAGTGAGAACCACGGCGGGAACATGGCGTTCCTGCCGGGAAGGTTATTCCATTCATATCGAGCCATATGGTTATGTTGGGATTGATCCAGCAGTAGGACTGAAGAGGCTTGGTCAATGAACTGGGTGGCTTGGGGTGATGATGGTGGTTTGTTCGTTTTGGTGTCATTCTTCCCTTTGTATGTGTATGATATCATATCATCTGTCAGTTTGGGCAATGGAGTTCGGTGGTCCTCTTTACGATACTATGCTCCTGAGAGGTGGAATGGGATTCCCGTTCATGCTCGCCTCGACCCATGTGCCTTTTCTCAGCTCTTTGCTCGTCCATGTTGTCTCCCTAACATCTGTTAGTACAGCTTTCGCCCATAGTCCCATCCAAATGTTTACCCGTCACTTTAGCTCCAGGCATGACCTATAAAGGTACTACTCTTGTTAGAATAGAGGCTTTAACTAACTGGGATAAATGCCTTGACTGGCCTAGAATAAATACCTTGACTAGACTTCTAATATTAGAATAAAATGCCTAAACTAGATTAGAATAAATGCCTTAACTAGACTAGAATAAATGTCCTAACTAGCTAGAATAAATACCTTAACTAGGTCGAATAAATACCTTAACTAGGTAGAATAAATGTCTTACCTTACTCGAATAAATGCCTTAACTAGCTCGAATAAATGCCTTAACTGGCTCGAATAAATACCTCTAGTCTGGAAAGTCAAATTGGACTAGTGCCTGTATATGAGAGTAGTGGTGCCTGAATATTAGGCGCCTTTGTAACGACGGCGTAGCTGAGAAGTTGACTGGTCGCATTCCCCGGTACTGTCATATACGCTGACATATTATTTTTCTATTGCGAAATACCTTGATTCTCTGGCGTGGCTCACATCGTCACGTCCTGAGGCCCATTCATGATCCAAGGTGAAGCCAAGTCGAAGTCAAACGGCTTCCTAGCTACCTGAGTATTAGGTACCTAGGTATCCGTAGATGGCTGTCATCTCAGCAGCCGTAATGACGGTGGCTTGCAAGTTGTCCATCCATTCAACTTCAGGTTATGTGTTTTTGGAGATTTAGACAGCTGATGATAGTCAGCGAACTTTACCCGGCTAGCTCTGGCCGACGAATGTGAGAGGGGTGTTCGAGTGAGAGTCAGTCAAGCTTTACGAACAAGAAGTCTCAGCCATCAAGATTCAGGAGGGAACCTATGATGGATGAGGCTGAGACGAACGTGGTGATGTATAAGCTTCCTTGGTATCAAAGCGAAACAGCTATGCTGGTTAGTCAGATGCCATCCATTCTCTTGCTTATCCCCGACACCTGGCAGCACAGATTGGAATGAGAGGATTCAAATACTATGTTGTCTCACTATCCCGTTGTCTTGGATATGTAGTCCGGTGTATGCACTCAGTTCAGCCCGACTCAGCTCAGCTACTATACGGTAGGTAACAAGGCCCTTGTCTTGTCTTGGTTGTACACTGTTTCTCACCTCCTTGGACCTGGCCCCGGCCCCGGTAAGAAGATTTGGGTGATTAAAGACACCAAGGGCCCTTCAGTTACAGTAATAGTATCGAGACAATTATAGTGATGAGAACGGAAGACACTTGACTGAGTATGAAACAAGAAGATCAGTCTCATATTAACTCAGAGGAAGTTATTCATGATACTTGTCTGATCATGTCTCTATTCTCCGATCTCTGTCTCTGTCTCTCTGTGTTGCCCGGGGCTGGCTTTTGTCTCGGGCTTGAATTTGCATTTCATGTATTTGGTAGCCATTTACCGGACCGATCGGATGTTGATAGAAAGACTTGATAGGTAGGTAGAGTAGTAACTGACAGATCTTGAAGTCAGTCTTGGCCCATTGTGATGATATTGTTCTCTCGGGCAAAGTACGCAGAGTTCCATCAACCATCCCAACAAACCTGATGTCGTGCATAGAAAGCGACGCAAGGGCCTGATTGTCTCGGTGACCATCGAGGGGAAGTGAGAAAGTTAATTGGTTTATGAGGATGAAAAATAACTAAAAAGAAAAAGTCGCAAAAAAGAGGTTAAAAAATCGGCGCCACCCCGGGATTGAACCGGGGACCTCTCGCAAGGCTTGTTAACAAGCTTTTGGAACTCGGGTGTGACCCTAAGCGAGAATCATACCACTAGACCAGCGGCGCTTGTTGGGAATTGATACCGCCTTCGCTAATTTGATATGTTTATATAATCCGTGCACTGTAGCCAATCAATTTCTATAATCAGTTGAATTGTATCTGAAGAGCAAATTCAGCTCCACTTGAGATCTGGTTCAAATTTGGTGGTCATTTTGCTGCACCGTGCACGGAATAAATATATCGGATCAGAGAAGGCGGTAGTAGTTGATGACGGTGAAGAGAGACATGGATATATGCCGTGCCTTGCTATGCTTCAGGGAGGTAGGGCGGCTTAGGAATCTTCTTTTGAGAACCACCTGGGTATTCTCTGATGTGGATACTGGACGTAAGCCACCAAGACAAGACCAAGTGGAAAGGGGTTTACGCTTCGTGGTGATGTTCAACTGGTATTGTTGCTTGTCTCCAGTCTTGACCTGGTAGTCAATTCTTCAAAAAGAGACATAACGCCATCCCTTACCAGCCATGTCTAGTATGGCACCTCTTGCGCAACAATGAAACAAGATAAACAGCAAGACAAGCAGATAAGGCATCGCCAAACATGTGATCTGCCCTCCTTGCAGCCTGCCCTATCCCTCTCCCTTCGAGAGCCAGGAGCGCTGGGGAAATTTCAGAGTCAAGCTGCAAGCCACAAAGGATATGCAGGAGAAATGCCCGGCCATATGGGCGAAGCAAAAGAAAAGAGAGCGAGCAAAGGAAACCAGCACGCCAGTGATCTCTGACATCTTCTCCCGGACCAAGAAGCGTGTGGATGTCCCAAGTCCCTGTTCGAGAAAGAGCTGTGTGGCTTCCTTGACCACTCGGTGCTCACTTTGCTGCCCCTTCTTCACCTTGCCGGGGAAGTGACGAGATATTACTCCATAAGCTAAAAAGAACAACACTTATACCGAGCTGCTCGTAGAAGCAGGTCTCTTAGGCAAGAACCACCTTGGGTGTCAAAACGGAGAGAACACAGGAAAACCCACAAGGTGAGGATATGGGCAAGAGAAAAAGATAGTAACAGTTAGGTAAGCATTGCCGAAACAGAGATGGCATCGCCGACTTGGATCGGCAAACAATTTGTAATCCGCCCCCAAACACACCTAATATCATGAATGATGTAACTTCTCGCAGGACGGACGGGAGGAGTCGGATTAGGGTATGTTTCTAGCTCCGTACTGGATAGCGAGGCTGAGTGTTACCACACGGTTAGTATTTCCTCACTATACCAAAGATCCTACAAGGAAGGGCCGCTTGAGACTCATGAAGGGTGGGTTAAGAGGTTGAAGGATCGGCGATGAAGAAACGATCCCCGATTGCTCGAAATATATTGCGTTTGGGGAGTCAATACTCTCCTGCACATGGTCATTTGCTAGATCGTCCAGCAAGTAAGAGACGGAGTTGAGGATGCATGTTGACCAAAAAAGAGCGGGACGTGAGGAAACACTGCGTCTCGGTCCCTATAACAGCTGGTACCTGGAGAGCTTGGTGATGGAAATAACGATATATCTCGTTCGAAAGTATACCCACTTCGGGTATATCAGCATCTGCTCAGTCCCCTGTGGCTTTTATCTGCTATGCAGTAGAGGCACCGCCGAGTGATAAGGCGCGAGAGAAACAGGCTTGGTCGGGAAGTCAGACCCTTTGCGATCACGAATTCGCCCGGATTGGGAATGGCGTGTATTCCAGCACGCAGCTGGTGATTTGTACCGTGTTGTAGTTGTGATAATGAGGTCCGGGAGGTATAGCAGAATCATCTTCATTCCCATGCGTTATGAAGAGAGCCCGGGAAGGCGGGGTGTTGCAACGCATCCCAAAGAAAATGCGGAGTGCTGGTTTGCTGGGCTTGCGTTCCTGCGGCCGCCAGAAGAGAACTTGAAGCGGAAGTCTAAGTGGAAAGGGGTGTGGTGTGTTTTCAATCGTGATCCCGAATGGCTGTTAACTTATCACCGTTGGACCGTCTCCGGCGTGGTGCTTGTCCGAACTTCATGCACTGTCGAGGAGGGGTGGGCGAAAGGCGATACTCCAAGAGGCCATCAAGCTGGCTCGGGCCGTCCTGTATTTTTTATCCCCAGTCTCAGTTCGATCGTGCTTGAGGAGAATCCCGATTCCTGGTGGTCTTGAGGGTTCCAATGCATGACTGATCTCTCAAGTCAAAGTCGTGGACCGTTCCATATAAAAGAATTAATCGTGAGAGCGACAGATCCAGCGCGCCTCTGTCTGGCAGCGCCAGGACATGCGCCATGAGCTCCAGGACGACGCCACTGCTGTTCAAACCCCATCTTCTCTCCATGCTTCGCCATACTGCCCTCCCAGAAGGCCGGTGTCTGCCACATACATGTATCTTGGGTGCGGGTTGTCAATTAGCCGTTGTAACCTGCTGCAGTGACTTTATATTACCCTCCAGAGCAGCATTAGGGCCATTTCATGCATCAATAAGTCGGAATCGCTATCCCTGTGTCCTTGGTCATCACAATGACACATGGTTTGCCGAGATTCCATGTTCAATGTTGTTGGTGCACGATACTCTTACGCGAGAGTCTTGGTCATCGCCAGCATCGACGAATCGATGGGCGAGGATGCTTCCACCTGTACGGATATCATGACGGGCAGAAGCACAGACCACTTGTAGGGAGGCCGGCATTCGAGTGCCAGACTGCCGGTTGAATATCATGGGCTCGGTGAAGCCTCAGCTAGAGATGGCTGCTCTCACCGACAATTTGAGTGCCGAACAAGAGAGCTTGATCCTTCACCGGCATGCTTAGCTGGTTTGAGAACATGCTGCAGCACCAATTCCCAAATTAAGCACATCAAGTTGTCATCACATGTCAAGCTAGCTGAGCTCAGGCTCATCCAACAGCTGTCCAGCCTTGACGTGAAGTCTCGATGCCATCTTATCTTGGTCGAACGCCATGTTTCACCGAAACACAAAGTCTGTGATACCTTGGCCTCGTGAAACACAACTTCATGACCAATGTAAGCGTCCGTCCATTTGGTACATCGCGGACAACGACATTGTTGTTGTTTCTTGTCTCGTTGCATCATGACTGGCATTTTCGGAATTTGTAACGAGATCTCGCCGGACAACAACCAGTCGGTTTGGGATTTTCCCAATTGTCAAGAACCCAGGAATGGATGTTGGATCGTTATCTTCCTGAGCCGGAGCTTCCAGATCGTCGGGGAAGACGTTAATTTCCCAATACAGCTGAAATTGAAGAACTCACGAGGGTGAACCCGGTGAGTTACCGGTAGGCCGGTGAGTTTGAATTCGAGCTTCATCAATGGGTGTCGATGGGTGGTGATGCCAGCAGGTGGAATTCGGGTTCCCGCTCCCTGTCACTGCCCACTGAAGGTTCCGGCTAGTCCGAATTCAGGTACTGTACTCACGTGGCCTGCCAGCGGTTCTGGAGCTGGGAGCTGTTTGAGTCTGCAGTGGCCCGCCGAAGATTACATTCGGCAGCATCTCGTTTCCTTCTCCCTGGTGATCAGTAGAAATTTCTTTGCTGTGTCTGGACTCTCGATTTGCTGACAACGCAGGCGGATACGAGTCGTAAAATAGCCTCTCGAATGTAATGCCACGATGTGCCTGGTTCAGGAAGCCTATTAGCGTGTAGGTGTGGTCATGGGACCTCTTGATTTTCTCTCGAGCGCCGGTGCTGTCATGGGTGAAAAGGAACCATTATCCACTCCATTGCAGATAGTATTGGAACCTCCCGAAGCCCACTGTGGTACAGAGGCAAAATCCAGTCCAACCAAACCTACAACAGGGTGTCGTTGTTGGCAGACTAGCAGAGATTGTGAGAATTGCGCATGGAGATGCTGTGAAGCCCGGAAGCGATTGGACGACGGCTTGGAGATCCAGCAGGCATGTGAGCATCGACGTGACATATTTTCTGGCTGCTTACACCGTCTTCAGGACAGTTTCGAGATAAATCGATATAGTTGAAAACGAATTAAAAAACAAATGTGAAACTGGATATACACTGTAGGATCAATATCTGTTCAACGCTGCACATGTGTCTCAGCCGGGAAGTGCTCGACGCCTTTTTGATGCCTTTGTCAATCAGATCGCGCTTCTTGTCGCACTGGAGATAATTCAGAGGGCCTTCAAGATTGTCGATCTTATCTCGGGGCAGGCGACCCAGCAAATGGAGTGCTTTCCCCACCACAGATCAACGATGATTTGCCAGGATCTGTCCCAACAATTGCCCCTCCATCTCCTCTACCCTTGTTACGGGTTACTGCCCCTCCAATCCATGGTGCCAGGACCATCTTTCCATCTTTTCCCGCAGTATCATGATATATGTAAGATAACTTCTGTTCTGAGAGCTCTCATAATCATACCTGGTTGGAAATTACTTTTTTCCTCAGACAGAGTTGATACACTTGAAGCACAAAAATCCCGGTCAACTGCTAATCCCAATCCATCATCGGCTCCGGCACGGTAGCCAAGATGTCGGCCCGGAGCCCACCAATTGGCTGTCACCGATTTTCATCAAGTGATTTTTGACCGGTGCTTTCAAAGGTTATCGTGACCACTTCTTTCCAGGCCCCTTGATATGCTGATCTTTTAATTCAATTTTCTTTTCGGCCAATCTCCCCATTGACACACCAGACTGCCCTCCGAAGGTTCGGAAGCATCTAACACCAAGCCCGGCAGCCCGTCCATTTGGATGGAACACTGGAACGGGTTCCCTGGGCCCTGTTGTCGTTAGTCTCGTTAGGCGACTTGAGAAACTGCTAGGCGCTAGCCGATTCGGAACGGTGATACAACGACATGCGGGTAATAATCCCTAGGCGATCAGTGACATGGTAAACCTTGCTGGGGCACATCGAACCCTTGTCACACGCCTCCAGAGCTAACCACAAAGCCTTTGGCTCCTTGTCAAACTTGATGGTACAACCCACTCGTTGTCCGATCACGAACGAGATCCAGCCTCCTCGAGTGGCCTTCGACGGCGATGTCAGAAGTGCTTGTCCGGAGGCTTTGTCTACGCTGCTTCGAACTGGAAGAATATCCCACCATGTGGACAAATGCTTCTCTCGGAGATTCTACCTGTTACTGGTAGCATTCGAAACCAATAATCTTGAACTTATGCGAGTTCCCGTCCAGCAGCCGGACAGGCTTGCTAACAGTGGCCTCTTGCTATAAAATTATCCGATATGAGGCGCCGGGTTATGTTTTCGGGTTTGTCCAGCCTTCCTACCATTGTGAGCTCTTGGCAGGCTCCAGGAAGATCTGGACAGCGGACACAAGCGCCGCTGATGTGCGAGCGGCTCGGGATCCTACATTTAGGAAGGAGATGGCATGCTATAATAAGATATGAGTTGGGCGTCCTGGTCGGCCCTGACTGTCTCAACCAAATCTCGGTGCCAGCCAGAATGTCGAGACACGGGATTCAAATAAAGAACAACCGGCCTTGTCTGTTTGCGGGCCGGCCCTGTGCAGTTCTGGACAAAGAAACCGTTGGTCGCTTGACCACCGCCAGGCCGTGCGTGGCAATATATAAAAGCTCAATGGTCGAAACATGAACAAAAATACTCACCCTGGTTTAGCCCATATGCAGGTTCAGGGTGGCCTTTTCTGTCTGGCTGCATCTTGAGTTAAAGGCCGTCTACAGGTGAACTATCTGGTCACAGGTAGACAGAGCTTGATTGGCTT
This sequence comes from Rhypophila decipiens, assembly GCA_033297075.1. Taxonomy (NCBI): domain Eukaryota; kingdom Fungi; phylum Ascomycota; class Sordariomycetes; order Sordariales; family Naviculisporaceae; genus Rhypophila; species Rhypophila decipiens. The sequence continues at coordinate 81,996 of MU858129.1, read as the reverse complement.
CTTGAGAGATGCAAGAGGGCTGGTGCCAAACCTTAGTCAGGGGAATCGAAAACTTGCATACCGAGACGGAATATTTTCCCACAACGAACACCACGCCAGAGTGACCAGAGCCGAAAAAGATATAATCGCCAAAGCGAGCAAGTAAATATTGCATGATGTGTTGTCAACAAGGTAAGACAAAGAAAAGCCAATTATTATTACCACCGGAGGACTAGAAGCCCATCCAGTCAGCTTCTTTTCCCTCGTCTAATCTTTACGTTCGGCTACCAAATGTAATCTCAAACTTGGGCACATGAGCAGCAAAACGGGGAGTCTGACGGGTTGATGTTTGTATGCCAGCAAAGATACGTAATACCGGCGTTAACAAGAAAATGGCCCAGAGCTGTCTATATCGGACTGTGTGTCCGTTGATCACCACCGCCCTCAAAAACTGTCTGCCTACGATCTTGAAGCTGTGAATCCCCTTCTATGACCTTGCGTAACTCTCTATTGTTCTGGTTCAAGTGTCTGTTAGACTCTACACTTATTAGTTTGATGTCGATGATCTCTCCACCATCGATTGTCTTCTGTCCATAACAAGCGAGGGGCTGTTCCGGTGGTAATAAATGCTCTCGACGATCCACAACTAAGATTTCGAAAAAGAAACATTCTAGAAGCTGATAGCAGACAGTAGATACGGTTCTACCTATGGCTTGGAAGTCAGGCACGCGAGGCTGTCTCGTGGGCGGTGGCTTCGTCATTTCAACTGAGGCTATTTCCGGACCCCGCTGCAGTCACCAGTGAGGGCTGGGGAAGAGGCTTTTAAGTTGGGGAGTCACGTCACAGATCTCTCTCAAACACTTGCCCTGACCCCGGACCTGGCTTGAGGCCCCATTCACGAATTGGAGCCCCAATCCGCGACAAATCCACCACCAAGCTTCCGCTTTTTTTCTTCAATGTGCATCACACGGTACTGGTAGAGGATGACTGGCCGCCAGCCTCCCGGGTACACAGCGGCAGGCTGTACCGACAAATAGGAGGGCCTCCCACCTGCTTACCTCCCAAGCCGCAACTTATCCGCTTGAGGCACACAGGTCCACTTGTCATGTTACGGAGATACTCTATTTGTACCGTACTATATACATCTGATACATGCCCTTGTTGCTCTCTTTCACAGCGCCTGACCAGTGACCACAACAGAGCGGACATCAACCCATCTCGAGCTCCAATCTTCTGATTCAACAGAAGCACACTGGGCACGCTCACTTTCGGGTAATGAAGTGATTCGCTTGTCATTACTCCTGGAAACCAAGTCTTCAGACCTGGACTCGTTCCTTCAACAGCATCCTATTCTTTACTTTTAGTAGACTGAATCTGTCTCCCATTTCAGATCGAACCCTCCTGTGCGCCTCTAAATTCTTTTGGGAATGTCTGGTATTTTTAAATAGAGTCAGCCGGAACCAACCAGATCCCCTTGCCATTTTCATCCACTCCACCGAACGTGACCCTGCTCGCTGGCTTGCCGTGCCGACTTCTACTTTTCCCTGCTTGTTGCACTTGGTCTTGGTGACAAAACCCACGACGGCATCTACGACCCCTCACCAATCCATTCTTCTCCGTCCACCGCGCAGCGCCTAACAGTACGGCATTGCTATTCTGCAAAGAAACTCGCGCCCGCGCTTGATCTCAAGTTCAAACCACTGTTATCGACCTCAAATTCAAAACTCAAGCAGCATTATCTACTACGCTGTTACCCGGTACGTGCATCTTCATTTTCCTCTGTTCCGCTCTCAACCTGAGATGCTGCAGCCTGTCCACCCTTGACATGGACCCCAACCTTTCACCGAGTGGTCCCAGAAAGGCTCACCTTCACCAGCCTGGCTGCGCTTCTTGTTCCCAAAGAAACCATGACCCCCCTCTCTCTTGCCCCCCTGTCCCAACCCCTCTTCTGCCTGCTCTGGTTGGCTGCTTCAAAGCACGGAGCGCAAAGTCCCTGGGCCATCTGACCTCACCAGGACGCGCGAATGGGCTTTGCAGCGGTGCATGCAAATGAACGGCGGGCAGGAATGGAGTTCGATACACACAAGCGCTGCTGTTTTGGAGTCGATTCACACAAAAGAGACGCAGTGCATCTCGGGTTTCGTCATCGCCATCACAGACAGCTTTTGTTGCTCTCCTTGCCTCTTTTCGATTTTTCTTTGATGATTCAATCTCAAAAAAACATCGTGAACTGGCATTGATGATTTGCACCAAACCTCATCGCTCGCCCGCCCTGGATACCCAGTGCCTACATGCATCGATTGCGGGCCACTTGACCTGACCTCTGAGCGCCTCTGCACACTAAAGCCCAGGCTGGTGTAGGGTCGCCACCCCAGTGCCCCTTCCCATCCCCGCCGTCATTTCACGCCCATTTCACTTAAGCTACATTGCCCGCCCCTCCAAAACCACATTGGATTGACCTTCGATTCTCGTCCACACTCCACAAACCTTCCCTCCCATCAACCATCACCAAGACAACCTCCCGTGAACCTTGGTTGTTTGCTCACCTGCAACACCTTTTTACCTCACACTGTATGGGTGAAACCCGGGAAAAAGACATTCGCCCTATAATTGCATAGCTAACGCATTTTGCGCCTCCAGCCGCAGCTTCGTGCAGAGTGACGCTCTGGTTTTCCTGACCTGCGCCACCAAACTGCATCTCCTCCTCAACCTAGCTAAGCAGTATCCGTCCACTTCGAGACACTACATCAACCGGCGACAATTGCCCATCTCTACGAGCCTCAGCGACTTTGCAAGAATAGTATTTCGGGTTTCGCGTTGCGCGCTACTTCCTCTTCACACCTATTCGTTTCACAAGGCCCGTCAACTCCTCTCCCGAGTCTAGACCCAACGTCGAGTCAATCAGCTGCCGACCCCCGTTGTCGCCAAATACTCCACTAATTGTTGCCCAACACGGCACCCATCAATTCGCCCACGGATCCCTTCCTTTCGCGACTTGTCGTCGATTTTAATTGCAATACCGACCGGTAGCACGGACCTGGGATTTGTTTCTGCAAGATGGCGAACAGTCGGCCCGCAGCGTTCAATACCCTGCGGATGGGAGGTAAGAGGTCTCTCACATCTAAGGCGAGCCGAGCCGCAAGCTGATGTCATAAACTGTAGAGGTTATCCGCGAGAAGGTTCAGGATGGTGTTACGGGGGAGACCCGTGAAATCCAGTACACTCAGTGCAAGATTGTCGGCAACGGATCGTTTGGTGTTGTCTTCCAGACCAAACTCTCGCCATCAAATGAAGATGCCGCCATCAAGCGCGTTCTGCAGGACAAGAGATTCAAGGTACGGGACATGGGCCCCCTCACCTTACTCCTCATCGTAGCTAACATGATACTGTAGAACCGTGAGCTTCAAATTATGCGGATTGTGCGACACCCCAACATTGTCCAGTTGAAGGCCTTCTACTACTCAAATGGCGATCGTGTAAGTTCCTCTGAAAACAATGTAGGCTCGGACCAAGAATTAACTCGGTCATAGAAAGATGAGGTGTACCTCAACCTGGTCCAGGAATTCGTGCCTGAGACGGTCTACAGGGCTTCCCGATTCTTCAACAAGATGAAAACCACCATGCCGATTCTCGAGGTCAAGCTTTATATTTACCAGCTCTTCAGAGCTTTGGCATACATCCATTCACAGGGCATCTGCCACCGCGATATCAAGCCTCAAAATCTGCTGCTCGACCCCAGCACCGGAGTTCTAAAGCTGTGTGACTTCGGCAGTGCTAAGATACTGGTCGAAAATGAGCCAAATGTGTCGTACATTTGCTCGCGGTACTACAGAGCTCCTGAGCTCATTTTTGGCTCTACCAACTATACCACCAAGATTGGTAAGTCATTCCTGGACCTAAACCCCCACTCCGGTTTTGGATATGCAAATGTTGACCCCTTTATTTTTGTTGGATAGATGTTTGGTCGACCGGCTGTGTCATGGCTGAGCTTATGCTTGGGCAGCCACTCTTCCCCGGTGAATCTGGAATTGACCAGTTGGTGGAGATAATTAAGGTTTTGGGTACGCCAACTCGAGAACAAATTCGAACTATGAACCCGAACTACATGGAGCACAAGTTCCCCCAAATCAAGCCACACCCGTTCAACAAGGTGTTCAGGAAGGCGGACGCAAATGCGATCGATCTGATTGCCAGGCTCCTCGAGTATACTCCAACCGAGCGTCTCGGGGCAATTGACGCCATGGTGCATCCTTTCTTTGACGAACTTCGCGACCCTCAGACCAAGTTCCCCGATTCGAGGCACCAGACTGGGGTGCTGAAGGATTTGCCTCCTCTTTTTGATTTTTCTCGCCATGGTATGTCTCCAATCTCTCCACATTCTGTGTCTTGCATGCTAATCATGTCTTCCTCAGAACTGTCCATTGCTCCCCAGCTCAACCACCAGCTCGTTCCACCACACATGAGGCCAGTACTGGCAGCTCGCGGACTGGATATTGACAATTTCACACCGATGTCCAAGCACGAAATGATGGCGAAATTAGACTGAGGTGCCGGGTGTCTCAACAACCCATATTCGTCGACTCGAAACCACAGACGTAACATCGTGGAGAATTTATTTGCGCTGTTTTCGACAGCAAAGCATGATCTAGGATTTCAGAGACAGCGATTCCTCACCCCCATCATGTACCTGAGCCTGGGAGATACCGCACCACTACAAAGGCGTGCGAGGACAATTGGGCGGTGGTTGACCGGATACGCAACAAAGTTTCGGTGGGTAAGCGCGACTTGTCTCTGGCGAAATGAATAACCGTTCGTGCCAACATGTAACGAGACTTGGGAGCTGGTGAGTTCGGGGACGTCGGTGGAAGCGGCCCAGTTGTGCGGTGGCACCGTTGGCTTTGGTTGGCAAGGAGCGTTGTGATGAAGAATACCATGGATCAATTTTTAGATTTTCTTTTATGCATGACCGGGATGGCTTTTGCTTATTTTCTCTGGCTGTACTCTGGTGGTCAGAGGAAATCTTCATTTCAGTGGCAGGCGTCCACAAAAGGTGGCTTGGGGCCTTTTTTGTCTCTCTGCGGCATTCTGATTTCCCCTGTCGTTTGGTCTCTGTTGGGCGGAAACGATTGACGGATTATGGCATATAACTTTTTATCTATTGTTCAAAGGTCACGATCTGGAAGCGGCAACTGTTTATTTCGCAAGGACAACAGCCATCTTTGCTCCCCTTATCTCATGACTTGAAAAGGCGGAAGACGCAGCAAGAAGCGCGCGGTTGATGGCCGACGTTGACGGACGATCAGCGAATGGAAAGAGGGGCGCAAGAAAGGAAAAAGAAACGGGCAAGAGCTCTCTGCTCGAAATGGATATATCTGCGAGTTTGTGGTGTCTGGCTAGACTCACGGCCCCTTTTCTTCTTTTACTTTTTAAATTTTAGCTGTTTTCCCGGATCTCTTCTTTCATGTTCTCATTCGTCCCGATTTATGATGACAAACTACGGTGGGAAAAATGGCAACATTCTCTCTTGGATCTTCTACCTTTATTGCATCTTCTTGTTTGACTCCATGTTCCAACTGGTGCTGGTAAAGGCGCTTCTGGTTCTCTAAGCCTGAGTCCTTGACTCAACCCTAGTCGTAGTCATCATCTTCATTATCATCGCCAGTGAAGCTCCTCCTATGTTCAATCCAGCTTCCTATGGTAGGATCAAGTCAACTAGAGAGGTTTGCGTTTGGATACGGGTTCTTTCAGCTTATCGACCAGTCGTCAGTTGCTGTTATACGTCCTTGCTAGTAATCATTAACTACTCTTGCCATCTGAGAACGGATGAAAAGTGTTTGAAAGATGAGTTCTGAAACCTTCAATGTCAACGTTTAAAAGATACAGTATAGACCTCACAAAAACCATTATACGCCTTTAAATTCAATATTATACGCCCATGTGATTCATCTTATAGCCCATTTTGCTGAATATCCAATGTAAACTGAACTTCTGAAGTCACCAAACTACTCTAGTCTGTGCCCCACATTTATTTGAAACTAGCGCATTGCGGGCAGTTTTGACGTATGAGCGCGTGCACGAGCCAAGCTTACAGTTTCGGACGCCCTGCAACATCCTGGTCTTCGCGTCAAATTGACTGACCCTGGACAAGGAAAGCGAGCAACAGTCTTAAAAGCTGCATCTTTCTCGTAGTGGACGAAAGGGCAAACGAATCAATCAGCCGCAAGACTATTCTTGAAAGAGGGAACCAAGGCTCGCTGGTTCCGTTTGGCACGAAAACTCTGCGATTCAATAAATTAATTCAACAGACAAAAGAAGCATCGATTATTTACTCCAACTTCCAATGGCCGACTACGATCGGAGATCTGGCGGTGGAGGTGGTGGCGGCGGATACAATGGGAGAAAGCGACAAAGATATCGGGGTGAGCTACTCTGGAGATGTTGAACGTTTGCGCTTCCTGTCAATAGCTGACAAGCTTCTGAACCCACAGATGACCACGATGACGACAGACGTGGTGGTAACCAGAGACGTCGGCTCAACGAGGCGCCCCCCCACGTACGCGTTCGCAAGCAACTCCTCAACATCGCCGAGAATCCTATGCGCCCATGGCACGAAGAGGTCAAGTCGACTGCCGACCTGTTCACAGACAATTGGGAGGACGAGCGCCTCCGCGCTAACTTCGTCGACCTCGTGCTCCAGTTGAGTCTGGAGCAGCCTCTCAAATCGCCGTTTCTTGCTGCCGTGGTTCTGGTCGCCAACTTGAATAAGCCAGAGATTGTCGATATGCTTCTGGCCCAGCTTGTGTCTAATCTCGAGAGCCGTCTACGTGATGGAGAGTGGCGGGATGTCAAGCTCTACTTGAAGCTCTTGGCGTGCTTGCAGAGCTGTCTGGAGGGCGAGGGCGTGTTTCCGGTCCTGGAGGAGCTTTTTGCACGTGCGGTCGACTTGCAAACTGCTAGCTCAGAAGACGTGAGTCTTATACCTGTTGTTGATGATGCTGTGTGGTTCTGGATTCATGAGCTAACTGACCCGTTAATAACAGACTATCGGCACCGAGCTTGTTAAGATCATTCTACTCACACTCCCATACGTCATGGTGTCTGCACCAGATCAATGGCAACAAAAGGCAGCGGATCTAATGGATAAGACCGAGATCATTGCTTCCGAGCCACACACCCTCCAAGCTCTAATTGAGCCATATCACGCCGAGAATGAGGACGACACAGCGGCAATCTCTCAGAGCCTCATCGGCCTCCTCCAGAGCCAACTTCAGAACGAGGCTAACAATGGCTGGGCGCTTGCTTGCCTGCCAAGACCATGGGAGTTCCCTTTGAAGGATGTCGAGATGCAATCCAGGCTGAGCAGCCCGCCAAAGCACACTCTTCCCCCGATCTCGGTCCCCCAGACTGTCGTCGCGGGACCTCGCCCTCTGTTCCCCGAGGTCTACTTCTCTGTATACCGCGAGCAAGATGTCGAGTCTGTACCACCAGTCAGCAACGCGGCGGCTTCCCTGATCCGGGATGCTCTCCTGGACACAATCAATGTTCTGGATTACAACCGGCATGTTCCTGCCCGCCAGCTCATTGAGGTGGACTGCTTCTTTGCCCCTCGGACCTTTGCTCCCAGAGCTACCCCGTTCGATCTCTTGCGTAATTTCGAGCCGCCAAAGTCAACCTGGAAGCCGGAAGATGTGGCTGTTGATGCCGTCTTCTCTCAACTCTTCCAGCTTCCTAACCCAGAGCACAAGCTGGTCTATTTCCACTCCGTTCTCACCGAGGCTTGCAAACTGGCCCCGGCTGCGATAGCGCCCAGCCTTGGTAGGGCTATAAGGTATTTCTACAGAAACAATCATCACCTCGATCTGGAGCTGGTCAACCGCTTCATGGACTGGTTTTCGCATCACTTGAGCAACTTCGGATTCACCTGGAAGTGGACCGAATGGGTCGAAGATGTCGATCTCCCCGATCTTCACCCCTCTAAGGCATTCATTCGTGGTGCCATCGACAAGGAAATCAGATTGAGCTTCGCGCAGCGTATCAAAAACACCCTGCCCGAGCCTTACCAAGCTCTGATTGGCCCAGAGAAGGAGAAGGAGACACCCGACTTCAAGTTTGCTGATGACAGTAAGTGCATAATTACATGGTCGTCTAGAACTTTTGCTGACTGTCTTGTTTTAGAAATCCCCTTTGCAGCTGAAGGTCGCGAGATTGCCACTCTTTTAAGGAAAAAGGCATCCGACGAAGAGATTCAGCCCGTCATCGAGCGTATCCACGCCATGGCAATTGACAACAACTTGGACCCCCTCGTTGCCAGTACCCATGTCTTTGTCACCTCGGTGCTCCACGTCGGCAGCAAGTCACTTTCGCACGTCTTGGCTGCCATCGAGCGGACCAAGGACCGTCTCACGGACATTGGAGCGAGCTCCGAGGCCGCGCGCTCACAGATCCTCACGTCCGTCATGGAGTATTGGTCTGCTCACTCTGGTGTTGCCATCACCATTGTCGAGAAGCTCCTCAACTACAGCATTCTCTCCCCATCAGTCGTCATCAACTGGGCTCTTGTCGGGCTGGCGGGCAAGACCCAGGGTGAGGCTCTCGCCCAAGGCCATATCTACGAGCTGACTTTCAACACGGTTATGAAGGTCACTGGCCGGGTTCGACAGCTGGTCAACAAGCGGATTGCAGCGATTACTCTGGACAAGGGTGTTCCAGCTGACGATGCCGAGACGGCTGCGGCGATCGAACAGGAGGTTGGCGCTATGAGGTCGTTGTTCAAGGATATCGAGGATGCGCTCGTGGCCTTTGCAACGGGCACCAAGGACGAGATCATGGAGACGACGGACGGGTTGGATAGCACGGAGCGGGAGAGATTGGTCAAGCGCTGGGGCGAGCGCTGGCTCAGGGTATACAGACGACGGTCGGCTATCGAGGAGGCGTATCTGATTGAGAGAGAGAAGGAGCGGGAAAAGAAGGAAGCTGCTGCTGCTGCGGCGGCGGCGGACACCAAGCTGGGCGAGACTGCTGCCGTTTTGGACCGGGATGGTGATGTTGTGCTGGGGAATGGCGGCATAGTCTCTTAGGTGAGAATGGTGTTTATTTTCTCCTGTTATATCGTGTATAATCATTTACAGACACGTTTAATTTGCCGCGTCGTGGTCTTGGTCTTGGGCTTGAACCCGGCTTGGGAGGACTTTCTCACGGGGTTCATTTTCCTGTCTTGGTTGGTTAATTGGTGTCGGGCAATCGACGGGGGGTTGGCAAGAGAGGGATTCAGGTGGAGCATGTGGAGGGAGTTGATATATCCCTGGCGAGTTTGAGGAAAAGTCAGCGAGGATGGACGTTAAAAGAAGGCCCACCGCAAGGGTGGTCAATAGCATCTTGATGTAGCTGATAGAGACAGCGAATAAGATTCACAGTTAATTACTTTGTTTTCCCCCTGAAGATGATAGAGTCGTCAAAGTAGAATAACTATAGTGTACGATGGATACAATCACATAGCAAGCGGAAGAACTGAGAAGGTAAGAGAATGGTGTACGGATATAGGCATCAATTTTAGGCATTCTAAGGACATGAGGGCCCATAGAGATTCTGTCTCATCTGTTATCATTCAGGTCAGCCTTTATGCTCCTTGATTAAGAAACAATGTGATATAATTGTCTCAAACATACTCTTTTTGAATCTGTTATGTACGCCTGGGTATGAAACTTGAAAGACATGGTGAATCTTTATATATGCCTTGGCATGAAATTCGCAAGGCATGGATGGTATGGTCGATAAATACTCATCTGCTTTGAGGTCTATACAACTACTATTGATGGTCAATTAATAGCTGTGTCTGCGGATCGACCTGCCATGCCATGCCATACATACAGGTACATTATGCCCCTGTAGCGTCTAGCGACGGGGGTACCCGTTTGGTGGTGGCACGGGTGGTGGGCCGAATCCTGCCGGCGGTGGAATAAAGCCCGGAGGCATTGGCGCGCCGGGGGGAGGGGCTCCGGGGAATCCAGGAACGGGGCCACCAGGTGGACCGCCAGGCATACCTGGATACATTCCAGGAGGTCCAGGAGGAATAATGGGTTGTCCAGGAGGGGGCCCGCCACGGTAAGCAGGGCCGCCGCCGGGATGGAAGTCGCCAGGGCCGCCGAAGCCAGTCTGGCTCGGAGGTGGCCGAGCAGGAAGACCGGACGGGGCAGGTGGGAGACCAGGCATAGGCATAGGCATGCGGCCAGCGGCGACGGGCGGCATTCCACCGTATGGAAGAGGGGGACCACCGCGACCCATTGCTGGGGGTCCAACTGGAGTGATGGGAGCACCGCCGTAGGGGGGCGGACCACCATGCATAGCGACTGGGGTAACGGGGGGCATGGCTACAGGAGGAATCACGCCTGGAACCGGGACAGCAGGGACGACTGCGGCCCCTGGGGAGACGACTGGAGCAACACTGGCGACAGAAGGTGTCGCAGCAGCGGCTGACATGTGGAAAGCAGCGGGGAGCTGTTGCTGCTCTGGGACAATGTTGTGCTTCTTGCCCTCGCGCGCAAGCTTGCGCTCGGCCTCGTCTCCGTGGCGCTCTCCCTTGCCGTCTTTCTTGTAGGCGTACTCGACCGTGATAGCCTGGCTGAGGATGTACTGGCCATTGAGGGCATCGCGTGCTGCGTCACTAGCCTCGAAGGAGTCGAAGCTGATAAATCCGTACCCCTTGGAGATGTTATTCTCGTCGCGGATAATGTTGGGTTGGCGGAGAATGCCGCCGAACTGGCAGAATGCGTCGTATAGGACCTTTTCGTCAACCTGAGGATCCAGATTGTTGATGAAGAGCTCTGCGCCAATATCGACCGTCTTTTGTTTGTCTGCGCTCGCCTTGTTGACTCGAATAGGCTTTCCAAAGACACGGATTCCGTTCATAATCTTTGAAGCGTAGTCGGCCGAGGCGGGGGAATCGAACTCGACGAAACCGTAACCTTGGTGGCTCTGAGAAACGCGATCTTGAGGCATGTGGACCTGGCGGACTGGTCCTGCTTGGGTCATCATCTCGGTAAGCAGGTCCTGTGAGAAACGCTCGTCGATGTTGCCGACATAGACTGTGGCGTCCTTGTTCTGCTCCCTGCGATTTCAGGTGGGTTAGCTATTGCAAGTTGAGAATTGAAGAGGTTGCGCAACTGCAACTCACCAGTGTTTTGACATCTTGGCTGCTGGTAGCCTTCCTCCTCCCCGCTACCGATGTCAGGTTCGAGTGCTAAGCGTTTCTGTCGCAATGTGATAATCGAGGTTTGCGCGATCCTCTTTTCGAGACTATGGTTTGGTCGCGGAGGAGAAGTAAAAGCGCGGAACGTGGGTTGGGAAGTTTGCTGACGCTTGTTTGTTTGGTGAGGCGAACAGCTTCTGAACTTTTGAAGTTCACGGCGGCAGGCACGACCCAGAAATGAACAGGGGTGCTGCTTGCCAAGAGCCACAGTGGGGCTTCTCGTTGCTGGACAGTGGTCAAAGCTTACGAAAAATGGTACTCGTCCGGCGCTCCAAGGCCAACCTTGATTGCCTCATATCGAAATCAAAATCTTGTCGCATTCATCAAAGCCCAACGCAAACCAACGAGTCGTGAAAAGCAGCACGCTCGCATCCGTCTTCTCGAACACACGTGACATATCTTCCACGATTCTCAATAACACATCAAGATGTTCGCCCTTTCAGAAGAGTCGAGAGTTGGTCACCCTGGACACTGAATCTCCTCGAGGATTCCTGCTAACAATGATTCAATCAGGAGCGCATTGGCCGCCTCATCGAGGTTTCGAGAATTGCTATTCACTAGTATGTCTTTATTCTGCAACAATAGAATACTTCTGGGCATGTTATTAACCTCCCGCCGATTACAGTGGTTACTTGCCTTTGATTCTCTATCTCGGTATGCGACTGCCTTGACGACAATCCACTCCCGAAAACAGACCATGCCGAAGGCGCAATTCTAACTAGGATTATAATAGGATACACAAGGAGCACCCCGAGACCTCCTCTTATCCAGTATGTCGGCGCGCATTATACCCTTGCCGGACGTTGCTGACCATTGTATAGCCTTCTCTCGCCTCTTTCTTAGATGGCCACACCACACGCGAACGATAGATCAGGGAATAGGAAGAAGAGCTGGTGGGAATGTACGATTACAGAGGCGAATATGCCATTTAACGGCATGGCGACACATCTTCACGACATGAATAGCCCTAATACGGGCGTCAATCCACTGGGGGAATAGGGGCAAGTCGAGGGACGACAGGAAATGCCTTCGAAAGGACCACCCATGAATGAATTGTACAGTATAATAAGGAAGACTCTCAACATTCAATAAGCATATTAGCGATGGCTTAAACTGTTTTCTTCATGTTTTCCTGCTATGAGTTGTTGTCTAAGAAATAAAATATGGGACGCCGGTCCGCCAATTACATGTTTCGGGTAGCTCGGCCAAACTCGGCCGAAGCCAATTCCAACTTTTTTATGGAGATCTCATCTCAACTTCGTCATCTCGCACTCTCTTATCCCAAGTCAAACTCGATTCCATACGCGCCAATCTCATTGATAGACGCCATGCATTCAAAATAGCGGCTTGTAAGATAGGATGATGTAGCAAGAGCTCACAACCACTTCCTAAAATACGTCTCTATGACGGATTCTACCAATGCGGACGGACGCCGCCTCTCTCGGCCCGTCGTCGAGACGATTGCCGGGCTCTCGGCCGGGTCCATGGCCACGCTAATCGTTCATCCGCTTGATATTGTCAAGACCCGGATGCAGAGTAAGCAAAATCGCCAACAAAGCCGCGTTGGGGAGAAAAACTCATAACAATCCCTTAGTTTATCGCAGCGCCACGCCACTGTCATCATCGCCATCCGCAACAGGCTCACCCCTGACCACCGTCTCGGTCATAAAGTCCCTGGCCCGAACTGATCGGCCCATAGCGGCTCTCTACCGCGGGCTGACCCCGAACCTTTTGGGAAATGCAACCAGCTGGGCGTCATTCTTTTTCTTCAAGTCACGCGCCGAGCGTAGCATCGCACTCTTGAGAGAGCAGAGTCAAGGAGGGGGAGCCGACTCTCAAATCAGCAAAGGAGATGGTCGAGAACCACAAGGCACAGCCGCCGCCGCCACAGCCTCCCTGACTCCAACCGACTTCTTCGTCGCTTCACTAGCTGCTGGTGCTGCGACGCAGGTTATCACCAACCCGATATGGGTGATCAAGACCCGCATGCTCTCGTCCGATCGGTCCGCCGCTGGTGCGTACCCGAGTATGTGGTCCGGCGCTGTGCACTTATTTCGCACGGAAGGTTTATGGGGCTTTTATCGCGGCCTGGGGGTGGGTATGTTGGCTGTTTCTCATGGTGCCGTGCAGTTCGCCGTGTATGATCCCGCGAGACGGATGTACCTCCGTCGTCGGGAGAAGAAGAGGGATACCATGGGACTCGCAAGGTCTGGCGGTGATGATGTCTCGAATGAGGCGACGATAGTGCTCTCGACGGTCTCCAAACTAGTTGCTGGGGTGATTACCTACCCGCTCCAGGTCCTCAGGAGTCGGCTGCAGAACTATGATGCAGAACAGCAGTTTGGAAAGGGAGTCAGGGGTGTTATGAGGAAGTTATGGCAGGAGGACGGTCCAAGGGGGTTCTATCGAGGCATGGTGCCGGGCGTTATAAGGGTTCTGCCGGCCACATGGGTGACCTTTTTGGTGTATGAGAATGTAAAGTATTATCTGTACTTGTCTAGATAGATGAAGACGGAACGGCGTTCAGGGGGCTTTGTATTAATTATACCGGGGAGCATAGCTACACGCCATGGTAGAGGCCTTTTTTTCGCTTTTTCTTCCACAACTACAAATATTTTGTGTCTACATATCCTCGAAGCTGTCCATGGTATTTCACGACCAGCCGAGCTGGCATGTACGTCCTGTAAATCATAACTGCTCCGCTTCGCCCCGTGCCGGCCCGAGCCTCTGCAGCAAGACTGGGTTTACACCATGCAGAATACAACCCACAAAGCGGAGAAAAGAATCCACACAAGCCCTGATTCATAAACCACAATTGTGTGCCACTGTTTCCATCAAGCATCAAGCGGGTTTAGCTCAGTTGGGAGAGCGTCAGACTGAAGTCCACTTCGGTTGTCATGGTTTATACCGTGAGAATTATATCTGAAGGTCATGTGTTCGATCCACATAAACCGCATCTTGTACTTTTTCTTTTGGTCTCTAAGCCTGGCATTTCCAAGTTTTTCTTTTTTCCCTTTGCTTGCTTGCCTTGTAGGTTGGTATCCCGTGAGCATAAATATAAGGTTCAAGATTACCAGGCACAATATCACACATTTTTGGGTCCAAGGACAATAAATAATAAGTAGAATTTTTGAGGAAGCAGTTGATTCATCACAGTTGTGAACTCGCTAGCGATGGTAGCATGAAACAAATACCAATATTTCCATGAAGATTACGAAATAGGCAAAACCAAGCCCCCGTAAGATATAGGAGATGAACCTTCCATAACAACTTTTTAATCACTATGCCCTTACAACGTATCTCAACTCTATGCACCCATCATGAAATATATAAAGTCCAGAAAAGCCAACCAACCACCTTTCCGTTGAAAAAAAAATATAACCCAGCAATCACAAATCATCAGTGATTCCCTTATTGTCAAACCTATTCTTCCTGCTCTTCGACTTGCTCCCCTTGAAATGCTTCTTCCCGGCCGAACCCTCCAGGACCACATCCTTGGGATCCACGCCAGTCTGGATGGCAATCATCTCTCTCTGCTTCCGCTTGCTGAGCACCTTGCCCGCTGCCGCGGCCGCAGCTATCCCCTGCTCTGAGTACTTGTGATTAAAGGGAAACTTCATCACACCACCCGTGTTTCCCGCCCGGAAGAAGGCCTTATCCAGCTTCTTGGACTTGGCTCCTTGCGGCTGGAGGGAAACCATTTCGCTGTCTAGTGAGATATCGTCGTCTTCACCACCAACGCCCGCGCTTGCTTCTTCCTTGAGGGCCATAGCTTCCATGGCTGCTTGCATCGCTGCCCTTCGGTTCTCGGGTAGGTGAGATACGTCGTACAGTTCGGCGTTGAACTCTTCGCCGTCGATGTCCCCGGGTGGAGGAGACACCCAGAGGAGCTTGCCATTGACGTAGTCTTTGAGGATGTATCTTGCTGCCCTGGACTCGTCTGGTTGACCCATACCTTGCGTCATGAAGCCTCTGTGGCGCGCATAGGCGGCGAGGAGCTCGCTGGCTGTGGGTTTGCCTGTGCCACCTTCCTCTAGCGGACGGGTGTGTATTTTGATGGTGTAGATCGCCTCAAGGAAATGCTGGGGGATCCTACGGGCCACGACGTGTGCTGGGCCTGTGTATTCGCGCAGCTGGTCGATGGGTAATACGCCATTGCAGACGAGCTCGGCTTTGGTGCTGGCGAAGTTGGGAAAGACGAGACCGGGGCAATCGCAAAGGATGATCTTGTCGCTGAGGTGGAGGGTCTGGAAGTGCTTTGTCTTTCCGGGCGTGGCTGAGACGGATACCTTCTTGGCTCCGATGAGGGCGTTGATGGTGGACGACTTTCCGACGTTGGGATAACCGACTAGACCGACTTGGAGCTTACGGTCGACGCCTTCTGGCATGTATTGGAGGAGAATGTCTTCCAGCTCGTCGACTGTGAGAATGCGGGTGTCTGAGTCCTCTTCTGAGTCCTCTTCCTCCTCAGAGCTGTCGTCCTCGTCTGAGGACTCCTCTTCCGCCGCCTCCTGGTCTCGCGAACTGCCCTCGCCGCTGTCTTGTGCCTTTGATTTGCCGGATTCGATCTCGGCCTCTTCAGCTTCGATCATCTCCTTGGCCAAAGAGGCCGAGAAAAACTTGTAGGCAACGTTGGCACCTTTGAGATAGTCTGCCCACATTTTTCTTTGCCTGTACGTCATCATATCGGCCTTGTTGATCAGGAGCAGGTTCTTCTTCGCTGGGTCAACTTCCTTGACGTAATTCTCGAGATCCTCTGACCGGAACATAAGGGGGTTCCTGGCATCGACAATCTGAATAACCACATCGGACCGCTCGATAACTCTCCATAATTGTCTCCAGACCTCCAAGTTCCTCTCAAAGGGCGTCATCAACAGGTCCTGGTTCTCCTGGAGCTCTGCGAGTCCTCTTCGCCAGTTCAGGAAACTCTCACGCTCCCTCCGATCGAGCTCTTCTGGTGTGGTTGTCGAATCCCACTTGGGTCTCCTCGGCACTGTTAATTTACCCCTGTTTTCTTTTTGCTTTGCCGACACTACTCTCTGCTCGTCCGAGCTGAGTAGGTAGGGGTTCTTCTGGTCAACGTGGATAATCTTGACATTGTTCATCTTCTCGGCGGTGAAATCCGTATCGGCCAACTGCGCGGTCTCGAGGAACTCGTCCAGGGCGCCTTGCTCTGTGACTGATCGCATCTTGACCCATGCGGCCTCCTTCTTGTCGCTGGTGATGTACTCCTCTCCGGTCGCATGGTTGATACGGGTGACGCCTCCTGCCCTTTTGCGGTCGGCTCCCTTTCCCTTGCCGAACCGATCGTTCATGAGGGTGTTGCCGAGCCCGACGGCATTCTTGGACTTGGGTTGAGGCATCTTGAATCCTTGTCGGTTTGTTCGCTATTATTCCTCTCGGGGTTGAAAATAAAAATCTTGATTTCGGGATCGTGAAGTTCCTCGATGGTCGCAATGAGTCACAGACCGAACAAATTTCTGTTATTTAAATTTCCAGTCCCAAGTGTATGGGTTTGGTCTTGCTGATAAATGCGGACGGATCCAAGACCCAAATGGAGGGGCAAATTTGCCTTCGACTTGTCACTCCGTCCCCCACCTCTAGGGCAGTTGCTCTGCAAATTGGTGCGATAAGATAAGCTAAACCTGGAAATACTAAATGCCCCACCAAAAATTTACATTGGGCGCTGAAGATCAACTGGCGAACCCCTTCACCCTTCTTCCAGATTTGGGCAACGAGTGGAGTTTTTGACAGCAAAGAGGCAAGAACTGATATCTCATACTCTCACCACTCCCATCGAAAATAATAGTCAAGATGGGTAAAGGAAAGTGGATGTAGGTTTAACCCAATATCCCACCGTGTGCCCTGGGCGACAACTGACAGACCACCTTGCTTCCAGCGACAAGAAGACGGCGACGACCTTCAACTTGGTCTATCGCCCTCAAAATGATCCCTTAATCCACGATGAGTCGGCACCGGACATGGTACTGGCGCCTGTGGTCAATAAAAAGAACAAAGGAAAAGGTCTGAGCGACTTGGCATCAGAACTCGGATCTGATGCCCAGAGCATCCGCGACAACGAAGGCGAAGCGGCCAACTATGGCATCTATTACGACGATACCGAGTATGATTACATGCAGCACATGCGAGAGATAGGCAAGGGCGCAGGAGAGGCGGTGTTTGTAGAGGCAAAGACTGGACAGGACAAGGGAAAGGCGAAACAGCCCTCTCTTGAAGAATCGCTGCGCCAATTGGACCTGCAGAACCAATCGGAGGACCTACTTGACAAGGAGATTTTACCATCCAAGAACCTCCAAAAACTCACATACCAGGCGCAACAAGATGTTCCAGATGCGATTGCTGGGTTCCAACCAGACATGGACCCCCGCTTGCGCGAGGTTCTGGAAGCTCTGGAGGATGAGGCATACGTGGAGGAAGACGAAGATATCTTCCAAGAATTGACCAAGGACGCACAGGAACTGGATGTCAACGATTTTGACGAATCATACGATGATTACTACGAGGAAGACGACGGGTGGGAGTCGGATCACACGGCCAAGCCAGACAAGGAGTACAAGGAAGAAGAGGACGACAAGGTGCCGGATCTGGTTGACACGAGGAACCTGCCAGAAAAGGGGCCCTCGGGGGACTGGATGGAGGATTTCAAGAAATTCAAGGACGACCAAAAGAGTGGCAAGAAGCCAAAAGCTACGGGCACGCCATCGGAGATCCAGTCATCGATATGGACGACGACTACCAGCGGCGGCCGGAAGAAGAAGAGAGCTGGAGCCCTGACCAACCCGTCGACATACTCCATGACATCTTCGGCGCTCGTCCGGACAGAGCAGCTGGGCATCTTGGACGCGCGCTTCGAGAAGCTCGAGAAAGAGTATCTTGCTGACTTTGACGATATGGCATCTGTATCAGCTGTGTCGACAGCGTCCACGATTCAAGGCCCTATGAGGCAAGACTTTGACAGTCTTTTGGATGAGTTCAATGAGCAATATTCCATGGCTGGCAAGAGAAGGGTCAAAAAGGGAAGGGGCAAAGGTGGAGTACAAGAGCTGGACGAGATCCGAAAGGAGCTTGGTCCTGCGAGAATTCGCCCGACATTCATCTAAGGTTAATTTTCTGGCTCTTGTATGTTGAGGTATTCAAACGAAACGAATGAAAGCTGAACATGCTCGACGCTGTTCTAATATGCTTGTGGAGATTTGCATTAGGCCCAGTTCATTATTCGGATCTGTGAATAGCTTGCCCCATTCATTCTTTGTGCAGTCGTTAGACTTAAGCAAGTTAAGCTTATGCCAACGATGACTTCGCCCGCAGTCAACTAGCACAAGTAGCATATCTGCTTTCTACCGTCGAACCTAGTAAGCCTCGGTTGGTATCTGAGATTTGCGCCAGGTTTTCATCTCGACTCCAGCAGTCCTTTTATCTGAATTGCCTTGGGGATTGAAGATCGAAGATGACGAAGATCTCGCCCGGTAGATCTACGCTAGGTAGTTTGCGGACACTTTCCAGGGGGCCTTACAGTGGGGAAGAAACCACCACTCAGGACCCCAAGCAGGAGTCCAGCGTGCCGGTGCTGTGGTACCGCCCACCACTCCAACAGCGATGACGTCGTCAGCGACGAGGGGGCTGAAAAGAGGCCCAGATCGGGATACCATACCGTCACCACGTAGCTGAGAGAGATAGCTTTGTCACCTTGTGACGCTGCGCCAATAATTCCCTTGTACGCCGTCTTCGTCAGAGTACAAAGCCCATCCTACTTCACGAATGCTTCATTTCCTATTTTCCACGTTTTCTCGTTTATTTACAAAATCCGTAGACCCATTTTGTTGCCCGGTTTGCGCCCATCATTCACACCACTCACTGCCCAGCCACTTGCGACTGGAACTCGGTGACGTGAGCGAAGGCCCAACATCCAACACCAATAAAGTCCTAGAACGGGGATACTCGTGCCCCTTATTCTACAAATACTCTTCCTTCTTTATTTTCGTGATCCTGTGAAATCGTTCCACTGTCATTCAATCATCGCATTAGAGCAGAAGAGAACGCAGGCAGCAAGGCTCTCCGTATCATATCCCAGAACTGCCCCGCAATACCTAGTCAACCCCAACCCTCCATATCCTCTCTCCAACTTGGGGTCCAGTTCCCCATCAACTCCAAATATGACATCGGTAACGACAACACCGCTTGCCTCTTCCAGTAAGTGTCCCATGTCCATACAACGCCGGCAACCTGTTGGCACCTCAACTCACCAAATTAATATGACCATCTAGATCGGTCAGGAAGGCTCAAATACGCAAGCGCACAGGAACTCCCCAGTTTTCCGTCCCTTGGGCTGAAGAACGACGGAGCAGCTGCCAGCGCTGCGGCAACTTTGGGATGGGCAAACCAGAAGTCTCCAGAGTTGTGGAAACCAGATAGCACCTCAAAATCGGCTTCTACTGCGGCCCTTCTTGCTAACGACAAGATGACGCCAGCCAGTGATCCCCAGCGCGTACAGAGCGCTGCCGTTTCTCAAGCTGCCCTCATGGCCGCGGGCTCGGTTCGCCGCCGTGAGAACAACAAGTCGACGCCTCCATCTCTCTGGGGCAGCTCAGCCGCAAACCTGGCCTTCAATGCTAGCAAATCTGCTAGCAAATCATCTCAGCAGCCTTCGCCAACGCTCGCAAGTACAGCCTTGACCCGTCAGAGTTCGATGCGTGCAGCAAAAGGTGCAATGGCCGGTCAGCGGCCTCGAGCGATCTCTTCCCCTATGCCACCCAGCCAGTCGTATCCTGACAAAGCGAACGCTGCCTCAAATGCTCTAAGCGCCGCAACCCATGCCCACCGGCCGTCGATGCGAACCATGGATATCCCTATTGAGGAAGCTGGCGCCGTACCCTTTACCACAATGGACAGGCAGATGTACACTTCCCGCCCTCCTGTGAAACCGGAAGTTGACGAGAAAAGGCGAAACGACGTCTTGCATGCTTCAGCGGTTGCTATGGCCAAGCGCATGTACAATCAGCAAGAACAACAGAAAAAGGCTGGCAGGAATACAGAGAATCGGGCCCGGGCGTCGTCGTTTACGCGCCACGGTGAAGGGGGATCTCGGGAGTCGACTGAGGAGCCTACACCAATCGTATATGGTAACCTCCAAGAGGCAGCGTATCGGCTCGCTCAGGAACGCCTGGCCAAGCTCCAAGATGAGCACCAAAAGAACCGAGACCTCCAGCAATACTACGGGGCAACTGGTCCGCACCGTCACGGCAAACTGGGGACCATACGTAACAAGCTGACGAGAAGGCGATCATCGAGTGACGGAGACTTGATGCTGGAGGACCAGATGCGCTCCAGACAGATTCGGAGCCAAATGTCGCTCTTCAACACCAAACTTATGGAAGTGGACGAGCAGAAGCGGACAAAAGACCGAGAGGCTCTGCTCGCGGCTGCTCAGAGAAATGTGAGGGCCCGAATGCAAGACATGGACAAAAAGATACAGGAAAAGACTGGCATGGCGAGCCTGGCGAGTTCTGGCCATGGGCACCAGAGTGAATGGGAGTGGAAAGCCCAGGCAGCCGCCCAGGCAAGATTCGATGCGTCTCATAATCCCAACCACGGCAAAATCGATCTAGGAGGGGGCAAGTTCATGGACAGAGAGGAGGTTGACCAAATTGCTGCCAAAAAGGTGCAGCCTCTTTTGGACGAGATCAACAAGAATGCCGAGCTGGAGTATGAGAGAAGAATGCAACAAAAAGCTGATGAGGAGAGGCGAAAGGACGAAGAGGAGGGAGCCAAAGCCAGGGAGAGGGAGGTTCAGGCTATCCATAAGAAACTGAAAGGTAAGTCTTCCCCCTTAACTTCACTCATTTTGGCGTGTACAAAGACTCACATATGCTGGTGGAATAACAGATCAGGAGAAGGCCGAAGAAAAGATACGCAAGGCCGAGATCAAGGAAATAGAGAGACACCAGAAGGAGCAAGCTAAGGCTGCGAAAGCCGAGCAGAAACGGCTAGCCAAGGATGGGAAAGAGAAGGAAAAGGAGGCAGTTGTTCTTCCGCCTGTAAGCAGGGAAGGGGCTGATGGTCGTGGCGGTGTTGATGAAACTGCTCTCGCTCCGGAGGCCAAACCGGAGGAGAAGGAGAACACGACCTTGGAGCCAACATCGGGATGGCCCGACAAAATGATCAAGAACAAGTCTGAGAAGAAGCCTGAGACCACAGCAGGAAGTGGAAGTGGTGGTGGGCTTGCGAGGGCTATCTCGATCAAATTCCACAAAGTCCAGAAAAAGGACAAGGAGCCGAAAGGGAAGGAGACGGAGACCATCACCAAATCGGCGCCGGCACCTATCACGATAGCCCCAGTAGCTACTGGAGGCACTAAAGGGGTTGCAAACGAAACAACGACTTCGCCTTCGTCCCCTCCATCTGCGACGACGAACAAGGTCAAGACATGGATCAAATCGCATTTTCGGTCAAAGTCTTTTCCTCCTGCCACAGAGGAAGCTGGGGAGGTGGGCTCTCCATCTTCGAAAACGAAAGACGATACGAGGAAGGGCGAAGCCAAAAAGGATACTGGTTTCATTGGTGGTGCAGCCTTGGCTCGACTGTCTGCTAGTAGCAGTGGTAGTGACGGTGCCGCTTCTGTCAAGGGTGCCAAGCGCTCGCCAGTCACCAGCCCAGTTCTCGCTCGGCGAGGTAGCTTTGCGGAAGAGACTGAGCCTCATCGCGACAGTCTGCGCGAAGTTGCGTTAGCCGGGCGGGTGGATTACTTGACTGACCCTGACCGCAGCCCTAGGGAGGAGAAAGGGGAGACCAGCCACTCTGCTCTTCGAGGAGGTAATGGCACTGGTGTTCCTATACCGCCTCCTGCTCCTGTGCCTGTCCCCATCCCGGTGGTTATCACCACTTCCGAGGTTTCAGCTCAGCCTCAGACGGCCACCATTCTCAATACCACGTCGTACCCTTCTCCGACAACAAGAAGAACGAACAGGCCGCTGAACAATGACGGAATCAGCGCCGAGTCTACAGATCAAGAGGATGAATGGGAGGAAAAGCCAGAGCTGAAGATATACTCGCCCGTACCTTTGCGGCTGAAGAAAGAAGAAACTTCGGCCATCGAGAAATTCGGAACGACAGATTGGGACATTACCCCACGCACGGTCAAGAGCAAAGAAAGGACAGGAAGTGTGAGTAGTATGAGCAGTACAGACCTGGACGACGAGCTTGATAGCGACGATGAGAAGGATGAACGGTATAGTCTGGAGAGATTTGAGGAGACGAGGGATAAACTGGACAGACCGGGATTGCCGCCTAGGGTGTCGTCTGCTGATGTCATTGGGGTTGTGGATGATGAGGACCTGGGCGAGAATTCGATGCTTGGTAGGCCCAGGCCTGTTGAGAGGGGCCTAAGTCCGTATAGGGGGAGTCGATTCTCCGAGGCTCTTTGAGGGTGTCTCAGTTTTGGGGTCTCGTGGATAAAGGACCGTTGCGTTTTGGAGGCGATGGGTTATATACTTGATATTTGGTTCTTTTGGTCTTTGCCTAGGGTGAAGTAGCAGGGTGAGAGCAAGAGGGTGTAAAATACGAGGTATGAATACTATGATCATTGGCTCGTTAGCATAGCATCGCTTTGTATATTATTGACATAATATTTGGTTCTCTTCGTTCTCTTGAAGCCTTTTGTCAAGATAAGATTCTTGGTGTTGTGCAGATGAAATTCCCGCCGATGTCTGAGTCTCGGCAAACAAAAGGGAACAGCTTTCAAGATGGGGAAAGATCGAAGCAGATGGTGAGCGGGAGGTTACAAAAACAATGCGAAGGGGACAAGGTTTGGCAAAAGACATATCCTCCTAGGTTATTCCATGGTTATTGCGGAAAGTCTATTTGGAAGTTTTTGGGTTTCCTAAGGTACTGAAGTTTATGTACGATTAGGGAGTCATTTAAAGCTTATCCATTTGATTCGTGCGTGTGTGTATCTCAATCACCAAAAAAGCAAGCATAAGGCTAACATCATGTTGAATAGACCATGCAGCAACCAGATGGGAGCAGGTGAATGTCTATATCATATAAATTAAACGCCGAGCTTGCTTCCCATTGCCTGCTTTGGTCTAGCACAATACAGTAATTTCCTTCCATCAACGCCGGGCTCGTCTTGATAATATCCAACAAAACAGAATATAACCCATGTTCGTTAATCATCCAGACATGCACTCCTGTCAGTTCCACCTCTTCCTGTTTAAACCAACAAAACTTGAAACGATTTATCCAGTCCAATATTTCTACGTCTCGCCCCCTTGTGCTCGTACAGTCCTGTATACCTGTCTATAAATAATTCAGTTCCTCGCCTCACACTGAGCGAGACTACCATGTCTCCCCTGCAGCGAAGCATCAATCCTGAACTTGTCCTAAAAGTTATTCGAATGTCCGCCGCCGTTGGCATGATGATGCCCATTCTGCCCAACAGCTGGCGGAACAACAGGCGCACCATTTCCACTACCAGCGCCACTACCAACAGTAACACCAGTAGCATCAGCGCTATAATACCGTCCCCCCGTCAACTGGTCGGTATCACTTTGAAGCGAGCTAGCGGTGGCGTGGCCCTCCTCCATCTCTTGCTCCTGCGCAGCATCCGCCACGGCAGGGAATCTCGACTGATGTGGCTCTTTGCTGTGCAAATTGCGCGGGTCCTTGGTGTTGACGGCCGGGTAGAGGTCTACGTAGAAGGAGAACAAGTAGGCCGAAAAGATAAAGGCTATGATCCACTCGAACACCGCGGCCGTGTCGAATTTTGTTATGAAGGTGAATGTGATGAAGCCGATTGCTAGGAGGATTTCGACTACGACGAAGATGAGTTTCATCCAGAAGGAGGTTCGGAGGATGCGGTGGTCTCTGTATCCTGTTTTTGGGACGTACACGGGTTAGTAACTTGGGGTTGAGAAGAGTGTAGAGGGGGGGAGGGTATGCTTACGGTTCCCGAGACGTTGGTATTCCCAGCAGATACAGACTGCGGAAAGGACGAAGCCTACGATGAAGAGCAGAAGAAAGACGTCATGGTGTTTAGGGTAGTGGGCTGTGTCGAAAATTGACAGGAAAATCATGCCCACTGTCCCGACGACAGCGAAGAAGATGGTCAGGCCCGAGAGGACCTTCTCGCCTCTGGTGGCATTGGGCACGAGCCTGCCGCGGTGTCGAAGCCAGCGGTCGGAGAGGAACGAGATGTCGAGGAAGACGCCCGTGATAACGCAGCCGGCGATAAACAGCGGCTTGAGATCTGAAGCTCCTACATCACTGATGAACGCGATATTCTGCGTTGGCCCCATGGATGAGTAGCGTGGGCGTTTTTCATCGACGATCCAGTAGAGCAGGAGGGCCAGCAGGGTGGTTAGCCATACCACGCCTGAGATTATTGGGAATACCTGGCCATTGATTTCTGTTAGTCGTGCTTTCACTTCGATGGCTTGTTGTGAGCCATAGAGGATGAGTTGCATACCCAATAAGAGATGCGAAGCATTTTGGCACGTTTTCTGAGGGCGAGCCTCTGTGCTGTGAAGGTGATGAGTGTGATGCAGGTACAATTCAGTTTTGGTTGGTCGGGGCTGGTTTGGACGAGGGCGCCAGGGCAGTTATGACGGAAGAGTTCTGAACAACTTGGGATGAATCTAGCGTATACGTTCTTCTGGCGTGATCCTGGTTTTGATGCTGGTTATTGCAGCCTTGCTATGCCATAAAAAAGATAACGAACGATCGAAGAGAAGAAAATCATAATCGACGAATGTCAAGTGAATGCCCTGAGATCCCGACAGAGACGGAGAGGACGGAGCAACATGGCCAGTATATGTTGCGTGTCACTATTGCGTGTCGAGAGTCGACTTGTCAGGAGGCAGTCCTTGATCTCGTCGGACAGAGCGGGTCCCTTCAGCAATGTCAATGTCATGATCTGCTCAACTTGAAATGCACCTATTGGAATCAATGACGGCTATAACGATCCAGACGGGAAAACATCAAAAAAGGACGGGACCTTTCCAAAGTCCGACTTCCATCGTATGACGTCAACCCCTGTCCGCTGTAACGGTGTCAATAACACGCTAATTCGCGGGGGGTTAGTATCCATGCGCTCCCCGTCTTGGCGGAAGTCCCACCGAGGCCGAGACCCTTAACCGGCAAAGCTAACTGATTCGAAGAATGTGGTGTGGACTTCAACACAAACGCCCATTAGTGTAAAGACACAGAGTACCTTGTAAAAAGTACACGTAATAACATATCTCCAAATCCAGCTTTAGAGGCCTACATAAGTGTAAGCATGGGAGGTGAAAATTACATGTTATTCTGCTAGGCTTTTGAGGCGCTGGTCACTTCCTTTGTAACGATTTACCATAGTCTTTCCAAAATCCGTAGGACGTGATTTTGAAGGGTGTATGAAATAAGAATCACAATGTCAGTTTTAGGTATAAATGAATGATGAAAAGACTTTTTGTATATCGTTAAGATGAAAGTGATCAGTGCCTTTTTAAAGACTAAGTTTTCACCCTGGGCAGTGTAAGTGTGGTACCGTTATACACTAGTTGTACGGGTAATGGTTCTACAAACAAGGATTTACTACCCAAAGTGGTCTAGTTAAGATCTCTCCTTCCACAAGCTACCGCGAATTGACCCAACACACAGATCACAGATCGCAATCGGCCAATTGATTCATCACTCCATTTTCCAGCCCCTCCACGATACCATCGCTTTCGCCCGGCGCAAAAAACACCAACACGAAACACCATAGTACTGACACCGAAAAGCATCTACACACCAGGTGCAGAACACAGAACTCCAAGATGGGGGCCTCTCCTCTCGTCGCGTACCCAACCGACGCCCTCCGCCAACATGACCCCTTCAAACGACAACCACTGTCGACAAACACATCGGCGAATGGCACCCCATTACTCCCCGGCCCAGGCCGGGCGCAACAAGCCCCGAAATCCCTTGACAATCTCGAGCAGATGAACGAGGACGAAAAGCGCAAATATGTCAAAGGCAAGAAACTAGGAGAAGGAACCTACGCCAACGTCTACCTCGGCCACTCGCGCTCCGACCCGACCTTCAAAGTCGCCATCAAGAAGATCAAAGTCCAAAAGGAATACCAAGATGGCCTCCCGCCCGACGCGGTGCGCGAGCTGAAGTACCTCAAAGAATTACACCACCCAAACATCATCTCCCTCATTTCCGTCTTCTCCTCCAAAGATCAGAACCTCAACCTCGTGCTCGAATTGCTTCCCTTGGGCGACCTTGAGATGCTCATCCGCGACGTCGAACGTGTATCCTACGGCGCAGCCGACATAAAAGCCTGGATGGGCATGCTGACCCGCGCGGTGTGGTTTTGCCACGACAATTTCGTCCTCCACCGCGACATCAAGCCCAACAACTTGCTCATCGCCGCCGACGGCGAGGTCAAGCTCGCCGATTTCGGTCTCGCCCGGAGCTTCGCCGACCCAGGCCACAAAATGACCTCCAACGTCATCACCAGATGGTACCGACCACCCGAGCTCCTCTTCGGCGCGCGCCACTACTCGGGCGCCGTAGACATTTGGTCCGTAGGCATGGTCTTTGCCGAGCTCATCATCCGAAACCCTTACCTGCCAGGCAACACCGAGGTCGAACAAATCTCTCTAATCTGCCGGCAGATCGGCACGCCGACCGAAGAGAACTGGCCGGGCGTGACACAGCTCAAAGAGTACACCGTTCCGAGCCAAGTGTTCCCCGTACAAAAGAAAGATGCCTACATGGCGAGGTTTGGGTCCGTCGGCGTGGAGGGTGTTGATTTGCTGGCTAAGACCCTAATTCTCAACCCCAAGAACCGCATCACGGCCAGGCAGATGCTCGAGCACAAGTGGTGGCACATGGATCCGAAGCCGACAAGAAAGGAGGACCTGCCCAGGAAGTCGGGGAGTGAGGCTGACGAGAAGGCCGCGAATGATTTGAAGAGGAGGGCCGGCCAGGTGGGTGAGGAACCTGATAGGGGTAGCAGGGTTGCTAGAAAGCTGGATTTTGGTGCAGCGAGGTGAAGTGCGAACAGACTTGCATCTACAAACATACCTCCTTACGGGCAAGACCAGTAGATAAAAGGGCCGGGCGTTGTTATCATCTGATATGGGCATTCTAGAATTACAGATTCTACTAGGGAGCCGGGCGTCTGGTGTTTGTGTTATCACATCTAGAGCTAATTTTTGGGCCTAATAAGCTTTTCTCTCACCCGTATTTTGGGTCCTCTTTATAGGGGTACCTTTGAGAGATGTTTCCTATGCATATTATTGATAATAGAAAGGCGTGTAAAAGCGCCCCATTTTTCAACCTACTGGTAGTTGGGCGTTTCTGGTTATAAACAGAGCCAACAGGCCACTTTGATACACCAAAAGCGTCAAGGAGCATTCGGTGACAAGAGTCAACTGGCGTATTTCGTACAAGAATAACACAACCTAATGCGGCACTATCATAACAACTCCATCATTGCACTCCCATAAAACTAATCCAGAACCCAGTACTGCCCCATCAACTCTTGTTGATAACCTCCACTTTGCGATTCAATAGCGCCCGCAACTCGGCGGTGATAACCCTCTTCTTCTCTTCCTCCGTCTTAGCAGAAGCCGGTGATGTTGCCGGTGCCTTGCCGTTATCTCTTCTCGGTGAGCGGGAGTGTTGCTGACCTTGCCCTGATGATGAAGACGCTTCCGCCGGAGCGGGCGGCGAGGATTCATTGCCCGGTCGTGTATGTGCGGCAGGAAGTGCGCTGATAACAGGATCAACCTTTCGCGGACCGGGGAAATTCTCCTTCTTGTCAATAGCCTCGACTAGACGGCGGAACTTCTTGAACAGGACCTCGGCGCGGATCAGTGTTGACTCCAAGTCCATGGTACACGATAGCTCGTTGACTAATAATTGATGCAATTAGCTTTCGTTCATGAGGAATAATCCAAACCGCAAGAAAAAGAAACTCACTGTATTTCAACACCTCATCAAAGTGCTTCAAGTGCACCATAATCACATCCCGATGCTTCTCCAGGATCGCGAGCGCAACAAACAAGTGAAAGCTGCTGGTCAAAAAGTCGGTCCAGAGCACCTCCCACAGGTGCAACACATCCATCCACTCAAACTCGCGCTTGTACCACACGAGAAGCATACGGAAGAAGAAGAAGAAATTCGTGCTATCGGCCGATTGCAGGTGCGCGTACAGCCGGGGGTCCATAAACTGAACGAGATGATCCAGCGTCCGCAGCTGAGTGCGCATGCCTGACTGATCTCTCAAAAAGTTCCGCTCCATCCGGTCCATGAAGTGCTGGAATCCCCAGAACGCCATGGCGTCGTCTTGGAGGACCGCGTAGATAGGTGCCAACAGGTCTGACATTCCCTGAACGTATCCCAGATGCTTGTTATATTCGTTGTATGTGAGGAGCATGTCCTTGAGTTGCTCCATGTGGACATTTGTGCCCACGGTGGCAAAGGGCGAGTCGGGGTCCGGATGGGGCGTATCCTCGCCTGCGAATATCGGGACGTTACGGTCGGTCCTGTGGACGTCCTTTTCAATCCGCGCCCTCTGTTCTCTCCACCATTCACCTTGCTCTCCCTCACCGCCATGGTCAATTTGACGCTCCCACCAGGACCCCTTCAGCTTGATATACTCGTCCCGCAAAGACGCAGCTTGGGCTTTCCGCTCGTCGGTAGTGCTATACCATTCGTGCACACCAAGCAAGAACAGCCATGCCTCCTTACGAACGCCATCCTCAGGGTCCAGCCCACCATGGAATATCCTCTCCTTCACCTCATCCACCGTAACAGACAGCCTCCCGGTCCGTGGATCAAAAAATGTCTTCCACTCCTTCATGTTCACCGGCTTCCGTGTCTGCTCCAGCGACAAGGTACTGGCACTCTCGAGGAGCTCAAACTCTCCCACGTCGGTGTCCTCCAATTCCATAACATCCCTGGCAGTCCAGATCCTCTGGTTCTTATCACGCTCGCTCTGCTCCGCGATTCCCATGGCCCACCGGGCCAGATATATCCTCGCACTGTCGAATTCCTCCTGCAAGGTCTGCACCTCGGGGTTTCTGAGCAGCCTCCTCACCTGCGGCGGTACCCGCGGGTTGTCCAGCACGTCCTGGGCCGCCTGTCTGGTGAACGTGGTCACTCTGCTGAACTTTTCCATGATATTCCACCCAGTCTCTTTGACGAACTTCATGAGGGGGTCCATCCCGGCATCCTTACTACCGGAACCCTTGCCCACCTCGCTATCCTTCTTCCCAATAGCCGATCGCGAGCTCGCGGTCAACTTGCCCCCAAACGCCGCACTGTCCTCGGTAGTCGGTTCTACAAGGTAGATGTTTGGCTCGGCCTGGCTCCTCTCGATAGTGACATAGCGTTTCAGCCATCTGAGCACTTCGTCACCGCCCCAAAACATCTCGCCATTCTCCCCAAACGGATCAAAGCTATCCCTAGTCCGCTTCTTCTTCTGCAATATGGTGCTCTGGCACTCGCTATCATGGAAAAAAAGCGCCGGGAAGCTGTCGCCGGCTCGGCTATTGATAATGACGCTCCCGAACCACCATCCCAAGCTAGGTGGCCGCACCAAAAGGCTATAGACGGCGCTCACGGGGATGGCGAAGGCATAATGTCCGATTGAGCCCCGGTGAGTAGTCACCGTCGGCGGTGGAGGGACGAGGTAAGTCTGTTTCGGTGGTGAATCGCCATCGCAAAGGTCGACCTTGACATAAATGCCCGCCACATCGCCCAGTTCCGATTCGGGGATCCATGCTAGCAGGAGGTCTGAAGATGCGGGGTGTGCCGAGGAACCGGTTGTTCTGGTGGACGAGGAAGACGTCGGACGGTTGCTGGTGTCGACATCACCCGCAACATTAAGCCGGGGATGTTTTTGTTGCAACAGAGCAATGTAGCCCGGGATGTTGTCCTTCGCGGAAGGCGTCGGGTGGATGTAGACTTTGCTCTTGGAGAAGAGGAGCTTTACCCCGCGGCCTGTCTCGGTGTGGGTGATCGTGTCATAGTCGCCTTCTTCATCGTCGCTCATTGCGTATAGACTTCCTGCTGGCGAGGGCTGTCTTGCTGTAAAGTTGTTAGATATGTCTTGTGATGATGTTGTGAATGAATTTGCTTAAAAGTATTCTTTACCTCTTCCTGTTGACGTTGAGGCAGCCGATGGCGGGGCTTGAGAGCTCGACGTCATCCTTGTGATCCTTGTCATGGCTTGACAGGTGACCGATTCCACACTACCTTAAAGAACAACGGCGGAACGGTCTCCAACGTTAGCGAATATGAAGTGAAGAAGGCCGGCACTTGACTTTGACAGAACTTTTCGGTAAGACTAGCAAACCGAAGATGTTGTTTCTGACGTTGTTAGAGGCACATAGCGGCGATTTCCTCTCCTAGGGACGACAGAAAATGAGAGAAATGGAAGGGGTGGAGTGTCTCGCTTTCTCGGGCTCCTTCCAACAGCACATCTGATGGCCTGTTCATTCCTTTTAAACTTCGTCACGGGCAAACCCCGCGTTGGAGAAGACGCTCCGGGCAAGGCCGTGGAGGGGCATATTAAGTAGCTGGTACCTATTCTTATAGTGAATAGTACGCTACAGAATAGGTACCGGCTACCTGTAGCTTGCAGTTATCAAACCGAGGCGCAGTGTCACATTCGCCTTCCAACCACCAGACGTTGAGGCATCGTCGTCGTCAGCCGCCACGAACTCATGGAGAGGCGACGACGAGGTGCCCACGCAATACAGCTATATTGGACTGAATCCTCCATGAAACTTAGGTAAGTCCACAACAGGAACACTGGATTTATTGGTAGTGGACCGATTAGAGACGGGAGCCAGGAACAGTCCCTGTCCTTGAGCATTTTCAGCATCAAGCAATACAGAGCACCATGTACACATGTTATCACCATAATAGAAACATTTGGTTAGTCCAGCTTGTGTATTATAAACTACTACTTTCCAATGGGTCTTATCGATATTCACCCCGCA
Source organism: Rhypophila decipiens (assembly GCA_033297075.1). Taxonomy (NCBI): domain Eukaryota; kingdom Fungi; phylum Ascomycota; class Sordariomycetes; order Sordariales; family Naviculisporaceae; genus Rhypophila; species Rhypophila decipiens. Next base: position 50,772 of record MU858129.1, on the reverse strand, counting down.
ACGTATGTCCACATGCTTCTCCAAGTTCGCGGTAAATGGGAGCTGGTATCCATATTCCAAGCCTCCTCGACATATCCAGCAGTTGTACTACCGGCCAAGATGGGCCGACACCAGAACAGTGCAGAAGGTTCCCATATCGAGGCCCATATCCAACCCTAAGAATTCATTCCCCGCTGGTAGGCCAAGAGACCAAGACACCAAGAAAATCGACAACTGGAAGCCCGTCTTGGCTATATGTGTTGTCTGGGGTTCTGCTCCATCAATCGTCTTTTTCCAACAACTTGGTCCCTTTGCGTTGTCCAACAAAGTGTTTTCCAGCACGATGAACATTCTGTTCAGGAACACAAATATTTCCGAGCCCTCTATTTATCCCAATTTCCACAATCATCTATTAGGTCTCGGTCCACTGGGTAATCCGCCTGGCCTCCTGGGGTTACTCGGTAGACCGCCCGCAGTCCTGCCTCCACCACTGCTCCCTCCTCCACCTCCCCCATAGCCTCCAGAATAATCGTAGCCTCCGCCGCCAGCCCAAGGGGCATTCGCCGACATCACCGGCGGCGTATCATTCCCAGCATCATACATGCCCCCCGGTGCAAAGCGATCCTCATAATTCCCTCCTCCTCCTCCGCCACCTCCAAACCGGCTCGAGCTCTGCTGCTGCGGTGCGGGAGGATTAAACGGTCCACCACCAGCCGGGCTCGTCGTCCTCGCACCGCCCCACAACCTCTGCTTCAGCTTCTCCTGCGCGCTCGAGCTCGAGGTCACCGACGCAGCAGAGCTCGTAGGCGCAGCCGTCGCAACACCATCATTTCTCCCATACCCAGCACCAGAAGTCTGCTGATAACTTCCCGCCCTCTGGCTAGGCAACGGCCTCGACTGCACACCAACACCACCACCCTGATCCCCTCCAAGCCTATTCGCAAAAGGGTTCCTCTGTTGCGCTCCCGGCCCCGCCCCCCTCCCTCCCGTCCGTAAACTCGCCGCCCCTCCAGCATTATCATTATTGTTACTCCCGCTCTTATCCCACAGGCTATTCAGCTTGCTTGTACTTCCACCCGCAGGTCCAGCGCCTTGTTGTAGTCCACCATACCGACTGCCCACCTGGTTCGACGAGGCATAGACAGGCTGCACCGGTGGCGGCGCTTTCGGGTCCGGCGGGAGCCATCCGGGGAATGGCTGGCCCTTTTCCGTATAGTAATTCCGCAGCACGCGACACACGTGGGTGTCGTCCTCGGTGTCGCCGTCTGTCTCGCCGCCAAAATAGGTCCGCTGGAGCTTGGTGATGTTTGTCGATGCGTTCGTTAGGAGGTTGCTGTACCAGGACGACATTTTTTCTGTCCTGCTGCTTTCCTCTGTCTCTCTTGTGGTAGTGCCTGGCAGTTGTCTCGTTGTGTCGCTGCGCCTGTGATTTGCTCGTCTGTCGTATTATGGATTCGCAATATTATTCCAAGTTCCAGAGGACTATATCCTTCGCATCTCCGAGACCGGCTCCTGAGAAAGGGAAAGCAGATCGCCTGGTCAGACTTTGGTGTTGGTTGTAGGCAGACAAGTCAAGAGGCGGGCACAGCGGTAAGGAAAATGTATCCGTTGTCGATATGAATGATCGCGGATGATGTACTCGCCCAAATTCGACAGGAGAAAACTCGTAGCGAGTGGGTTACTCGATCCTAGAAGGACTGCAAAACGACTGATTTCGATGGCTGGAGGAGAGAAAGTGTGCTGCAGTGATTTGACTGGGAAACGTGAGTTGCAGGTGTCAAGTCCAGACGAGCGCCTGGGAGTCCCATGTTTCATGCTGAAGAGCACCATCAATGCACCCCTCACAAGCCAAAGTTAGCGTCCCCACACTGCATATAGGGGCCTTGCAGGTTGACGGGATGTAAATATGGAGGATGGAAACAATAGCACAGTACCGGCCATTCAGGACGCAAAATACGAATTATGAATATACTGATATTATCTTTCATCTCAAGAACACGCAACCTGCGGGATATGCTAGCCTTTGTTTCTTTTCTTCGAAAGGGTGTAATCAAGGATCACAGGGTATTTTAAACCTTTTTGTAATCCCCTGAGAGCTATGAATGTCATGAACAATGGCCCTTAATCAACTTCTGCATGACGACTCTTCACTATCCCCTGGTGTATTCATGTAAGTTCTATAGGCCCTCCCATCTCCTCTCCCGTTGTCGCTATGGCTATGCTGAGGGCGGGACATATGGTTTGATGAGCATTTCACTGAACTTCTCGAGCCTCTCCTTGCCTCTTACTTCCTCCACGAGCAGCGGCATCCTGACGACATTGAACTCGTCATCGTATAGCTCCTCGATCTGCGTGAGATACTTCTTCTGCATCCTCTGCCTCGCCGTACACTGCTCGCACTCGGATCCGGGCTTAGGGAACAACAACTGGTTGACCACAATGCTGTGCGTATCGATGCCATATTTGGCCAGCTCCTGGATCATGCGTTCTGTCTCGTAAAGGGACAGGAATTCGGGGATGCAGACGCACACGAATGTGGTCAGCTGCTCGTCCTTGAACTGTGTGTTGACCTCTGAGATGGTCTGCCTGAGGCCTTCGAGCTTTTCCATCATCTCGGTGAGGTTCTGCCCGTTGGGCAGGGTGCCGTTGCCGCCCATGAAGCCGTTCAGTAAGGGGCCGTATTGGGAAGAGAGCTGCGAAATCTTTGCGAGGGCTTTTTCGAGTACCGAGGGGAATTGTAGAAAGCGCAGGGTGTGGCCCGTCGGCGCTGTGTCGAAGATGATGGTCTCGTAGGAGAGGGATTTCACCTGCTTCAGGACCTCGGCAAATGACATGGCTTCGTCGATACCGGGAATCTAGATATTGATTGTTAGCTAGTTCTCGCCTTTAGGTGGGAAGACGAGGTTCAACATACAGCAAACGCGAGGTCCTGCATCATGCTGCCCATTCCGCCCATATCGCCCATGCCTCCAGGACCTTCGCCCTCACCCTGGCCAGCAAGCAGGTCTTGGATGCTGCCGTTCGGGTCAATCTCCATGGCGCTGAGATTGTCAAATCCTTGGACGAGACGTGCGTCCTTGCCAAACTTCTGGCTGAAAGCATCGCTAAGGTTGTGGGCGGGATCGGTGGATATCAGCAAGACAGAGCGGCGGACTTTGGCAAGCTGGATCGCAAGACTGCACGACGTGGTCGTTTTGCCGACACCGCCCTTGCCGCCAACAAAGATCCATCGCAGACTTCTCTGGTCGAGGATGGACTGGAGGGTGGGCTCCATGGCGTCCGGGTTGTCGGTGTTGATGACCGCTGTCGACATTTTGAGGATGGGGGTGTGGTCGGTGAAGGTCTCCCACTTCTTCGAGGTGTTGACGACTGTGGAAAGAAGATGAAAATGATATTCAGCAATGAGCGAAACTAAGCAGATGATTTGATTAGGAGGAGAGCAAGGTTGAGTTCGCGAACTTGAAAGTGATTGCCCGGCTCTTGTTGGCTTTAGAAACCGTTCGAATCGCAAAGTTAAAATAATGGCCCTGATGCACATCCATCCCGCCTGCCCCTTTCGCCCACCACGTCACTGGTGGCGGGGCATTGGGCGACAGGGGCCTCCAGCCTCGGGAAAGCTTGGCGAGGCAAGGATTCTTCCCTCCACAACGGCCTCGAGGCTCGAGATTGAACCCCTTTGCACTTGCCATATGGTAGATTGGAGCCGATCAGTAAAGATTTTTGTTACAGCTTCATTGAAGAATTCTGACCCGGCTCGGTTTCATATCTTGGACGGAGGGCCACTCCGGATGAACGACTTGAGCTACGACCTGCACCTGCCCCTCCGTTCCAGGCCATCGGGATGTCCCGAGAGTGCCAAGGCTGCCCTCTCTTGAAGACCAATTTGGCTTTGTCCCAATGCTGGAAAGATTCTCTTCTGAATTTTAGGAAAGTGGCTTATAAGTCTATGAATTTAATACATATAGCTGATAGGACAGACATAATCCCGGGTTTCCCGGGTCATGAGCAGTACCGAATCTCTACAAGTGTAGCATGCACCAAGCAGACAGGCGGAAGCGGCGTAGGCGTTGACAGAGCCGAAGCGGCATGCGGCAGACGCCGATCTTTGTCTTCTCGGCTCCCGTTCGTTCCAGGAAGTTGCGCTGATGGATCCTGGCCCTTGATGGGTCTTTCTGGGGCTGATCTCTTTTCCTTATAATTGTAGAATACATAAACAAGTTGTTTCATCCTCCTTTCTCTTGTACAATCACACAACAACTCCTCGTCTCTCAAAAGTCCGAACCCTCGTCACTTATCGCACCCGTCAGCCGATAAACCCCGCACTCCACCATCGGTCCATCACCGGCCTCACTTGCTACCATCGCATCGTGTACCGAACCGTCCCCTTTACTTACACCTTCCCCCAAAACAAACACAATGTCGGCTCCAACAAAAGACCGCATAACCTGCCACATTCTCGACACCTCAGTCGGCCAGCCGGCCAAGGGCGTGAAGGTCAAGCTGGAACTCCTCTCGTCCAACCTCGTCCCCTCGGCCGCGACCCCACACCACCACGGGCACACCTCGGGCCCGTCCCGAATCTTCGAGTCCCAGACCGACGAAGACGGCCGTATCAAGGCCTGGCTCCCTTACTCGTCGCCCACCTCCTCGGGCGAGGTCCCAGTATATACGCTTGAGGATGTCCTCGACGAGCTGACCGGCACCGGGGCGAGCCAGTGGGTTTTGCGGTTCGACACTGGTGCCTATTTCGGCGAGGGCAAGACCTTCTTCCCCGAGGTTACGGTTGTTTTCAGGGTCGAGGAGGGCCAGCATTATCATGTTCCACTTTTATTGGCGCCGTACAGCTACTCGACCTACAGGGGAAGCTAGATGGAAGATACCAGAACTTTGAACTGTTATTATATTGACGATTTTTATGGGATGGGATATACCAAGCAACAAGCAAGCAAGCAAGCGAATGGCTGCGGGAAAGCATGGAGTTGAGGTTCGGGGCGCATACATCAGCCAGAGGCCATGGCATCAAAGCGAGCGGTCTGATGGGCAGGGGTAAAGATGTGATTTACACAGGACTGGGACACCAACTCCAATTCAATGGATTTGACGGCCTGGCATCTAAGCCGGCACCGGCTTCAACTAGTTCTAGGTATTTACAAAGCAATCCAAAAACAGTCATCTTCATTTCTATGACGTCCCAGACGGGAATTTATCCAGAACTCGTGTCTTTATGGGTGCTTTCAGAGAGCTTACTCGCCTTCTTGTCGTAGGCATATATCCCGTTAGTTGTTGGAAGACTATTTTTCTAGTACAGACACGGGTGTTTCAATATGTACACGTATATCAACATGCAATGAGTCTACTGTATTATTCTGGTAGATGTAAAAGTGAGCGTCTATGCCTATGTCGTCTGTCTCCCAGGACAGGACCATCTATGTAATAAACAACCCAAAAGAATGATGATGTTCTCAAGTAAATAACACATTGGGATCGAATCCCCCCTTTGTCGTAATCATTCATAATAATCCAAGCGATTGGTGTGTGTTGCCCCATTCTAGCTGAACAAAAATAGAAAAATGTCTTGTTCCCAAAAAATAATCGAGAGGTCGGAAGATCATTCTTTTCCTTGAACCTTTCCTTTCCTTTCCCTTTCCAAGAATGCATGATCAAAAGCCAACCTTTAACTCCACGCTTTATAATGACGAATCCAGCCATGTTATATCATATCCCATCTCAAACACTCAAGATTCGTCTCACCGGTGAAGCAACCGACGAATCCAGGTACTCTTCTTCACTCCGTTCCCACCACTGGTCCTCTCAAACCCAGCAATCGGGATCCTCCCATCCCTAGGATCCCTCTTCTCATCTCGAGGATCATTTCTTCTAGTAACCCCCTCACCACCAACAGTCTTTGACTTTTCCAACAGTCCCGTAGTCATCATATCCGGCGACCGCGTCAACTCGCCAACCCCATACGCCGCAGGTAAATGCGACGGTGAACTCGGTGCACTGCTCGCCACCGAACTCCTCGACTCCTTCTCGTGCTCTTCACCCTCCGAAAATACACTATCTGCCACAGTCGTGACCGTACCATGCGAATCATCGCTCGCATTCGTCCCATTCGACCCGGGGCGTCGTAAATGTCGTCTGAACTCGGCGCCGTGTAATGAGGACAGTGCTAATCGGCCGACTGTGCTGAAAGAGGGGTCTCGTCCGCCTGCTAGGAATCCTCCTTTCGACGTAGTGGTGGATTCTGACTCTTTTTCTTCGATTGCGTTGAGGGCCATTCCCCGGGATAGACCACCACCATTGTTGTGCTGGTTGTTTAGACGATGTTGTTTCTCCTTTTGGGCGATAAACGACATCCTGTGTCGTGCTAGTGCCCTTGTTATGGCGATGTCGTCTTCTGTTAAGCATGCGTTGGGGGAAAGGTTTGCGTTGGGGTGTGGGAGGGACGTGTTTCGGTCTGTTACAAACGTCATGTTAGTTGGGCCCCCAAATTGCGAACTTGGGAGATATCAGGTGATATATGGTAAAACGTACTACCGCAGAACCCCTCTGGAAAGCCCGTATCCCTTTTACTTAACGATGACCTTGAAGAAGATGATGTAGTCGATGTTGGTGACGTTGCCGTCGAAGTCGTCCTTGACCTTTTCATGTTCGTCCTCGTCGGGCTCCGTGGTGTGTTGAAGTTGACGTCGGCCATGTGCTCGATCATAGACCAGCCCGCGGAGGCAGGAGGTGCTTTGCGAAATCCTATCGGTCTGCGCATTTTGGAAAAAAAGAGGATTTGAATTAGATTATGTTGGCCCTTATTATATCCGGCTGATAGAATTCAGACAAGATGTTTGCCCCCTCTCGGACTTTTGGGGGAGGGCGTTGATGACAGCGTGATAGCGCTGATCACTTGTATAAAATTTGCACTTGGTGACGGACTAGTGTGCCAACTAGGACAGGTCACGGTCCCCGAGCAAGTACAGAAGAAAAGAAAATGACCGAGATTAGAGAATTGTTCGAGAAAGGAATGACGTTGTTTTTGCGTGTCTCTGCTTGAGCTGTATGGATGGCAGGCGTCACCGCGAGGAGGGGTTGACAAGAAAAAGGGGGAAGGAAATATAACAAAGGAAATAGTGTTGAAAAAAAAGGCCCGCCCCTGAATGGTGAAAGAACGACAATTAAATAAGGGCTTCTTACAAAGAAGTAGAAGAAAAGGATGAAACAGTGCTCTATAGATTATGAATGATCAAGAGAAAAGAAAGAGAAAAATCGGTGAACCGGGAACCGCGGAGTTAAGAAGAGCAAGCAAGGTCAAGTAAACAAGAGTGGGTGGACTTGTGAAGCAGGGCTTATACAGTGGTAGGGACAAATAATTGGCCGGGGATGTGTTTTTCGGCCCACGGCTGCCGACTGTTGAAACAAACCCCCAAGACTAAGATACTCAACGTTCGAGGCCGCCCTCCAGCCTTCGGAACATGGTCTCGTCCAGTTTGAGATGGGTGACACAGCACGTATACAGCCCATATGTAAGTTGAGTAAGAACAGATGAGCCGGCCCGGAACTGTGTGGGAAGACGGCCGCTGGTCACTCGACGTGATGGTCCCAGCAAAGTCAGACGATGCCTCTGCCTCGTCCAAACTGCTGAGTGAGAGAGGGTGCCTTCACATGTTCAGAGTTGCTGACCTCGAACCGGCTGCAAGTTGCTTGACCTGAACCTAAGTGAACCCGGTCTTCCGGTTCACGCACCCGCTGAGGTGTGATCAGGAAAGAACTATAGGAGAGGATCGGGGAAATTTGTCACAACTAAACATAGCCGCGGGAGAATGAATGGCTGATAGAGACTCTTGAAACATGAAGTAGTATAAATTTTTGGCTTACCTTGGCCGACTAACGAACGACTGACTGGACTCTTCGGGAACCCTGGACAAGTCGTCCCTGCTCTGTTTCTTTCTTATTTCCAATGCCCAGTATCCAAGTCCCCAACTCAAGGACCAACAGTACTGGAAATCAGTGTCTCCAGAGTCCTTGTGTTGTATTTGGCGGTTGACCGAGGTCAACTGTGGTCGAATGGTTGGTCGAGGCTGGCCCAAGACAGGAGGCTGACCGTGACAAGCGCGCGCTGGCCGCAAAAGTTAAGCGCTGGATCTGGAATGGGTCCTCAACTCGAGCAATAAGAAGACCTTTCGCTCGTTTCCGTTAAATTTGGCCTGAAGAAGGGAAAAGCTGATTTGAGATTCCTCCGGTTTTTGTTTCCTAGTCTTTTCCAAGAGGCGTCATCCAAGGCGTCGTCAAGACCCGGTGGCTTTGCTCCAAGTCGTCTAAGCCGGTCCTCCAGTTGGCCACCCTATTGGGGCAACAATTTGTATGATTGACGCAACACTTATGGTACGTATAGTGGAGTGGGCGTGACTGAGTCGGTCGTCTATTTGGTCTCGACTTTCCTTTATAAAGATAAGATGACGGATCGAGGTGGTATGAGTATCGACAGCGAGGTTGATTTACACGTAGAGAAGGAGGACAAAAGAAGACGTCGACCAAAATTACAACAATAAGGCCAAACCCCAACAATTAGCCGTTGGGAACAGGCGGGAGGGGTTGCCATGCTTTTTCAATTCCAATAGGAACTCCCCAGTCTCGGCTTCGCTCATATGTGCTGTGGCTTACATTGGACATGCGTCCTCTCTCATCTGGGAGGTGGTAGTTCCGAGCGGAATGGGGACGCGGGCAATTCGTCAGTGACTTGCCTCACTCTCACGGTAAGCGGGCAGGTGGAGCTGAGGTACTGAAACACCCGAGTATGTATGGAGAGATACATTGCAGCGTTCAACCCGGGAATGCGGCATGCCGGTGACTGACGAATGAGCGTGGTGGCGAGAGGAGAAGGCTTGTCGTCGACCGACGAACTTCCAAGGAGGCCGCAGCGGTGGTCCTGGTGGAGGCCGGTTAACCCGTTTCTTCCGGGCCAACGATTGGCTGTGCTTGGCTATGCTTGGCCTGTCCCTTCCCTGTGCCGTGAGTCCGTCACTGCAGTTTGCATGCGCATATATGCACCTCACTGCAGATGAATAATATGAGTAAAATTGGAATGAGGGATCCCTCTACCATATGAAAGCCAGATGGATCTGCTGGCGGGCGGCAGGAAAATACAAGAGCAGTCGGACTTCCAGAGATCGTTCCTTGGAGGAGGCAAGTTGTCGATCTTTGATGGCGCCAAGCCCGTCATCCACAAAGTGAGGTTCAAGGTCCACCATCACAAGACATCACCAGCTGAAAAAGCCCCACGAACATGAAGAATTGAGGATCAAGAAACACTGGGCCTCGGGCAGTTTGAGGCCCGGGACTCATAAGGGTCCAAAACGAGTGGCCTTGAACCGCGGCCCGTGGGACCGGCCGGCCACCAAGACGGAACGAGCTCGGCCTGCTCTACAAAATATTGCCTGGAACAAGCGGGCCAGATCGACTGACCATCAAGTCCATATATCGAGGCCTCGTTTGTCCCTTTTTCTTCTCTTCTATTCTCTCAATCTACTGAGATGAGATTTGCCCATCTTTCAGACCCCTCAGTTTCTTGCACAGCAAAGTCGAGCCCTCGGTAAAGGCGCATGTACTTACTGGGATCGGAGGTCAGACAAAAAGGCGGTAAGGACAACCACCAGCAACTGAACCACAGAAAACGTTTGCTCTCTCACGCCTCTCGGAATCCACCCTAAAATAAATCCGAATTCTTCCACACGCATGGTATTTAACCCCTCTCTCCCCGCCTCCTTTTTCGGTTCGCGGGGGTGACCATAAGCAGTGATTGGAATTACATTTCTGCCGCAGCCACGCATGTTGCTCGTTAAGCCGTGTATTCTTTATTCTTTGCCTAGGCCAAAAGGATCAAGACTTCCAAAGTGTAACGATAAAGAGAAGCCTAAAAACATACCAAATGGTCAAAGGAAGTCAGGCATCGACGTCTTGGTTTACTCAATGGGTCGGTCCATGAAACTGACATCAAGGACAAAAGACGGGTCGAGAATCTGATATCAACAAGACAGCATGTTGAACTGTAGCAGTGTGCATGTCTCAGGTCAGGGACGATCTCGGTCATTTCTGATTGCTGCTCTGTTGTAAGGTCCCGGTCCAGCGGACGGTGAACAGCGAACTCGTTATTCCTCCCGGGGCCGAGACTATGTATAGTACATTTCGTTTATAACTGCGTATGGTCGATAGGCTGCTAACAGCAAGAAGGAACCACGAGTTGAGAAAAAGACATGCATTTCCATGGATGAAAGCTATAGAATACAACACTACCAATACCAACTATCAATACTTGCCAAAGTCCTGATCACTCTCAACCACCGTTTTTAACCCATTTCCATTCCATAGTCAAGGAACGAGTCACTCTCCGACCATCGCCGTGGTAGACAACACAGGCACGACGCTGTAGAACACGCACCCGACACTCACTAGAGATCGGAATGTGTCGACTCCTCCTCCTGGGCCTTATCAGCTTCCAGAATCGCCACAACGTCAATCACCTTGGGTTCTCGCTCATCGAGGAACTTGAGCGCCTCAACCGCCTTCCCTCCACAGGCCCTCTCGAGAGCTAAAAAGGCGAAATGTCCTCCCACGACCGGTCGAGCAAAGAAGTTCGGCCCTGGGAAATGCCCGGTTCCCTCGGTGTCATAGAGATCCGTCAGAGGGCGATCTATCAAGTATTGGTTAGTATCCAACTTTCATCACCAAAAGAAACAAAATCAACGTCATTTGTACTCACCCGTAGAAGTCTCGTTCACCCACGTAGCAATATGAGTGAGTATCTCGGTCCTCGTCTTCTTGCTCGAAATGGCAGCTGCAAAGAACTCCCAATCGCTCTTGGTATACAAATGCCTCGAGTCGAGTGGCAGACCGTACCGCTGCAACACAGCAGAGTACCAATCGCTCTGAATCTGGTAGATCTTGTGTGGAATAAAGACATCCTCGTCATCGTCCTTGTCTCCTCCAGCGGTGATGGGCTTCTGACCGCCACCACCCAGCCGACCAGGACCATCCTTGGTCTTCTTCGACTTGGGAATATGGAAGCAGAGCAGGGAGTCCGCATATAGGTTGTACAGTGTCGTCCACGATCCGTACCATGTGTAGGCCAGCTTGGCATGGGTCCCGTCCCTAGAGATTCCATATTCTTGCCATTTGCTGACATACTGGTCGGCGATCTTGCGGTAACTCTTGGCTTCATCATCTTTGCCCACAATGTCCGCAATCTCACTCATGGCCCTGATGCCGACGATCCCCTTCAGCGCGAGATTGGTTTGGTTGGCTAGCCACCCGGCAAAGTCGTCGGTGCAGAGCTGGTTCGCGGGGATGAGCGATTCTCGGACCAGATAGCCAGTCCATTGGTCCCAGAGTTTGTAGTACTTGGTAAGCCACTTCTCTGCAGCCTCGGGACTTTTGGTGGTTGGGCTGTCGACTCCGTATGCATCAACCGTGCCTGGCCATTTCTTGGTGCTAGAAATGGCGACGGTATCCGGACCCGCGGGCGTGACTGTGAAAGCCGGGTGTGTGTCGTACTTGAGAGCATTGGCCAAAGCAAGACCCATGATGAGCATGTTTCCACACTCTTCGACGGGCATATACTCGTCTCTGCCGTCACCGTGTCCCGTCGCGTTGGGGAAGTGGGTGCCAAGGTCGTGCATGCTGTACTTGTTGGGGTACTGTCCGCTCCCTTGGTGTTCAAGCAGCGGTTCCAGGAGGTAGGCCAGCCACTTGGGGTTGGTGTAAAGGAAGAACGGGAAGGCAGGGAAAATGACATCTACCGTCTGGAAGTTCCCGTTCGACGAGATCTCCTTGAGGAATATGATGGGGTTCTCGGGCGTTCCTGAAAACTGGGTGGCACCAAGAACTTGACGAGCAGAGAGGGCCGCGATGTCCTGATAATCCGACGAACCGGACTGAAAGGCATCCTTGGCGAGAGTGTCTGAATAGTTTCGGGCCAGCGCTGCCACGGTGTTGAAATCGTTGTAGTGGTACGCAATCAGTTCAGCCGCGTTCGGAAAGTAGGACGCCCAAAGTGGTTTCATCAACGTCAGTCCCCGGGCCGAGGCGAATTGCACAACAGGGTCCTGGATGAGAGCAAGGGTGAACACTACACTGTCCTCGGTCTTTCCTTTGCCGCCCAACTTGAAGGATTTAGAAAAGGCAAACACTGGCTCGTCCTGCATAATGTTCCGGAATTGACGGTCAACCTCATTTTTCAACGAACCCGTCTGGGCAAAGTACTGCCTCAATATGGCAGATGTCCCAGACTGGTGGTTGACATCGGCGGGCCCAGAGAAGTGAATGGTCCCCCACTCTGCGCGATCCCTAAACTCGGTCAAGAGCTGTTGGCTTGACCTCTCCACCTTCCAGGTCTTGATGGCGGCCGATGAGCTTTGTTCCTCGCTGCTGGAGGCTTTGGGCTCGTATAAATCCCATCTGATCTGGTTCCCTCTATTTCCGCTGGCCCACTCCCCGTTGATGTCCGTGTAAACGTCGACATCAAAGCTCCCCTCTGCCGAAACGGTCAGGTAGGCAGCAGGAATTGACTGTCTCAAGGTCGAGGACGGCGTCAGGGGCGAGAGAAAGGAGAGCGTCAGGCGGACTGAATCGTCTTTCGAGCCGTGGATCAGATAAGTCAGGTTGGTGGTAGAGGCATCAAAAGTTGCACCGAGGTACTCTGGATATGATATGTTGTAGTGAACACTGCTCCCAAGAGAGTCTTGCGGGCGTCCTAGCAGCGGATAGACATTCCCCTTACTGGGGACTGATGCCATGACGGAGAATCCCATCTAAGTGACCCATCGGGTTAGTAAGGACTGTTCCCAAGACAACATCGAGCCAGGAGTAATTCATGCCACTCGTCAGAGCGACAGTCACTTACGTTGGCACCGGTATAAAAAATAGGCCAATTTTCCCATGGTGCCTTGCGGGCATTGCCCAGCCAGGTGCTCAAATATGGGTTGCGCACGATCAACGGCAGGACAGGAGGAGTGAGCGTGGATGCGCTCGCGAGGGCGGCGAACGCCACGATGTCGAACCGCATCTCGGAAGCAGTCCAAAGTCTGGCGGAGAGATATATGTACAATGTCTTCTTAGGCTGGGGCGGAAGTATTCCCACTAGTTACTGGCGCATCCGATCGATCGGGAAGCTTGTTATGGTCAAAGCAGGGGTCGACGGCGATGTGGAGTCCGGCAGATGGAAACAAGCTCGGGGCTAGGCCTTGCGAGGGAATGTCGTGTAATAGCGTAATGATGAATGGGCAGATGGCAGATGAAGTAGCAATTGTGATCACAACAGGAGCAATGGGAGGTAGGCAATGATAATAATGGTGATAATTGCACACAAGTAGGAAGCGCAAGAAAGCAACCAGCTACCTAGGCTCAGTGGTTTGCAGCTCTGAACCAGCGCTGGGAAGTAAAACCCAAAGACGAGAAGAGATCGCAGGTAAATTATTTGGCTTGCTGATGGATTGGCTAAGCTCGAGAAGCAGGAAACAAAGAGACCGCTGCCCAAGAAGAAGCTTTGAATGGCATGAACTGGAAGTAGACCAAGGCCTGGAAAGGATTCTGGTGAGGCGTATGACGACTTTCCCCTCCAGCGATCTTGTCCGGAGCAACCTGTAACACAGAGTCCCTGGTCCTCGTGCCCACTTTGTCCGCGCCAATCCGCCCCTACCCGGAAAACCGGTAGCATTTTCCCCTCACTCCGCTGACTCCATAAGGAGCTGTCAGCAGGGGTTCTCCACAATCTGCCCAATCGCCCTTGATCATGCGCCCCACTGCAGGGACAGGCTGCGAGACGGGAACTTGCGGGGTTAGCCAATCACTGTGCGGCACAGCAGGGTCCGGGTTGGAAGAGGGAGGCACTGGGAGCTTCGAGGTGTTGGATTGCCGGACGGAGTCGAAAAATGGGTGTGGAATGAACTATAAACGCCTTTAAAGATTTCTCTCTATATATGCGTTAGAGGGATAAAATATATACATAGAGAGGGAATTTAAAAGGCTTATAAATGTAGATTTAAAGGCGTCTAAGACCGTCTCTTGAAAGGGCGTCTGTCTTACAATCCACACCCCATTCCTCAACCCAGTTACAAGTATGTGGTTCAATGAGGATATGTGCTTAGACATATGATTCCAAATGATATGAAGCGGTATTTTGAAAGAATACTTTGGAAGACAGAAATATACACTGGTTGCTTGGAGAATGCTATAACACGTAAAAGTATCTGCGCCAGTGTAAAAATAGGTATGTATTCAATGAGACCGTTTCTCTGTCAAAGATGTCAAAAAGCTACCGAGCTACTCCGTACAAACCTCCTGAACCGAATACCCCTTTTTTCTTCAACACTGGCTCTTGCGCGCCTTTCTCCTCAACTCCAAGAAAGTGTTGCAGAATCCCTTGCAGAGAATAAAGCGAGGGCTGAAGATTTGCATCCACAAACGACTGTATCGCAACATGTCCCGTACAACCCGTTGTTCCGGAGGCAATGCGAAAAAAAAAAAGATCTAATGATATATGTAAGTTCAACAAAACATCGGGCTGCCGGGTTGCCGCCATGTCAGGGGCCATTGTCCGTCGCAAATGCGAAAGATTCAACAAAAAATGAGAACAGGTAAAATATTACTCTCAGACGAAGGGGGGGTTGTGGTTGTTGCTTCGACTAGATCTCCAGCACCACATTAAAATCACCTCCAAGGTCGTAGAGGCATAGTACCCCAAGCGATCGAATTGCTCAGGCTAGCTACCCCTGAACAGGAACTGCAGATCCTCCGGGCTCAGCGCATCCATGGCGGCATCGTCAGAGTTGATGGTAGAGTTAATCATGTTGGTCTTCTTCTCCTGAAGCATGACCATGCGACTCTCGACAGAATCCTCGATGCAGAGACGCGTGATACTGCAGGGACGAGTCTGACCGATGCGGTGGCATCTATCCGCAGATTGCCATTCACTGTCACGCAAAGTAGGTTAGCGCTTGCTCAGGAGGTGGCCACTGTGGCAGAGAACTAGATGGAAGAGGATTTGCTTGACTTACGCTGCAGGATTCCACCATGGATCGACAATAAAGACGCGAGAGGCTTCTGTGAGGTTCAGAGCGACACCTCCTGCCTTCAACGAAACGAGGAAACACTCGACCTCGACATTCTTCATGAAATGCTCAATCGAAGCTTGTCGCTGGGCTGGTGTCATGCTTCCATCCAACATGACCGTCGTGATACCAGCACGACGAAGACGCCATTCAACGAGCTGGAGCATTGTCGTGAATTGCGAAAAGATGATGGACTTGTGAGATGCATTGTCTGATCGAAGCTTGTAGAGTTCATGCACCAAGAGCTCAATCTTGGAGGACGAGGTCCAGTTTTCCATCTTGATGCGGTTGATGATGGACGACTTCTTGACCATCGTCTCGTCCTGCTCCATCTCTGGCTGCTCAAGGTCAATGACCAAACCGACATGGCAGCGAGGGCACTCCGACTTTTCGCCCGCATTATGGACGTAGGTCTTGACACACACGCGACAAAAGTCATGTTTGCACTGTGATCGTATAGCATCTTCGGCGGCCTCGTCGCAGATACAACACACGAGGATGTTCTGGCCACCCTCGCTGTTTTTCTTCAGGATCAGATCCGGGTGATCGGCGACCTGACGCATCTGCATGATAAGTCCAAAGATGTTGGCGTAGTTGTTGAGAAGCACGCCAGTGGCGACATACGTGTCGAACTTGCGTTGCCCGCTGGTCATGATGCTGTTTGCAAAGTCATTCTCTTCCTCTCCAAAGAACTGCCGCTCGACATTGATCTCCTTGACTGGAAGCTCCATTGCGTTGGTGTGATCCTTCTTCAAGCGGCGCAGCATAATACGGTCCGTCATGATCCGTAACTTCTTGAAAGCCGCAGCTCCCTGACCCTGATTTCCGTATCGTTGGATTGGGTTGAGCAGTTCCTGATTGAAGACAGAGACATGCTGCATTCCACCATGGTTGCAATGAGTGCAGCGGTTGCTGTCATTCATGCTCCACTCAAGGGTGGTACATTTACACTGCTTGCATAGATAAGAGGAAAAGGGCTTGATGTTGAGGAACCGAATTAGTGAGAAAAACTCGCCGATTCGGTTTTGGAGAGGTGTTCCAGTAAGGCACCAGCGATATGTGACTTTCAGGGCAAAGCAAGCCTTTGCCGTCATGGTTGATCGGGTCTTGATGCTATGAGCCTCATCGAGTATCACCCGATGGAAGTCCGTAGCATGTATCACAGACTTCTCTTTGAAGAGACCCTCCTTGCGCTTGAATCCCTTGACCTGTTTCCGGTACATCGACTCCAAGCTGTTGTATGACATGATAATCACATCATACTTTTTAACATCCTTGACGGTAAGGCCCTTTGATTTCGAATTGGTGCCGTGGACACAAAGCGTCTTCAGGGTCCCATCAGTGTATGAGTTGATCTCTGACATCCATTGCATTAGAGCGACGGGCGGGACAAGAACCAGGGAAGGCTTCTTTGCAGGATAGTCCGACATTATCAGCGAGACAGCCTGAATAGTCTTGCCGAGCCCCATCTCATCCCCCAGGAGGCCGCCTTTCCACTCAGTCTTCTCCATGGCTTTCATCCACGCCAGACCTTCCAGCTGAAATGGTTTGAGCTGCCGTGATATTGTCTTGGGCTGTTCAGCCTGACCAGCTTTCAGGACAGGCATGTTCTCCAGGTCTTGCCACATTGTCGTGAGTTCCGGATGATGATGCTCCAGACGGTTCCTCGATCTTTTGGCCCTCCGGCTGCTTTGGGGAGCTCTGTACGCTCGACGGCTCGCGGCTGCAGCTTGAAGAGCAGCACGATTAGAGGGCGGGGGCGGCGCCACAGGCTCGTCCTCGCCGCTAGTGACATCGCTAGTGTTCACCAAGCTTGCGTCTGACAAGTTGCTGCCATCGTCATCATCTGAGAAAAGAGCGGATTCTTCATCGCTGTCTGGGACAATCGGCAGTCGAAACTTCTTCTTGGGAGAGGCAATCTTGATGTTTCTTCTCCGGCGGGTGGCCAATGGCATTGAATCTTCGCTTTCGTCTGACGAGAGAGGAGGATCGTCGTCCATGGGCATCTTAATCTTTCTGCCGTAGCGAGCCGTGGACGGCCGACTCCCAAACAGAGCGGCTGGGGACGGGGCCACTGCGGGCGTAGAACCCCGAAGACTGCGTCTGGAAGTATGGCTGGGGGGTGGCAGCTTGGAAGAGTTGACTGGGTTGGAGGGTGGCGGCTTGAAAGACTTGGCTGGGCTGGTTGCTGCTGCATCTTCCTCGTCCTGTAGCCTACGAGCAAGCTTGGCATCTCGCGAATCGTCGGAAAAGTCATCCTCGCTATCCTGAATCTCGGTTCTCTTGCGCTTATTGGCGTAGATACTCTTGCGAAGCTCGTTGTCGGGTTTAGGTTTGACAGCGGGCAAAACAACCTCGATACGGCGAGACTGCCTGCGAGAACCCGACGGCTTTGTTTCGGCGGATACAGATGGTACTGGCGTCGTGACATTACTAGTGAGAGGTGTCCCGTATTCGCTACCGGAATTGTATGAGCCGGGGGTTGTCGCCGACGAGGAATCGGATGGTTCCACCCGAGTTTTGGGTGGCCGACCTCGTGGGCGCTTGGTCTCTGGCATGGAAGAAAAGGACGGAGCGGGAGATGAGACTGTCGAATTCAGTGTCAGCAAGGGGAACTTGGCGGTAGTCTCGCTCTCCTATGGAGTTGATTTCTGAAGATCGTCGCTTGGACAGAGCGTTGAAAGACAGGAAGGGGTCCATATATCTCTATTTTTAAAAAAAAGAGGAGGAAAGATGAATGTACGAACCTTTGATGCTCTTATCATCAACTGCAGCTGCAGCGGCCTCGGCTGCAGCGGTTGAACTCCTCGTAGATCGACGCATCTTGCAGGAGCTCCTAGGAACTCACTTGATTGAGCTCAGAATACCACGGACGATCGGGGGTTTGACAAATTGGAAAGGGGCAGTGCTCTGAATAGGACAAGATGGTTCCAGTAATGTGCGGACAGGACTTGACGAAAGGCTGTAATCAATTTCCACAAAGGCCGAAAAGGAAAAGTACGGAACCGAGCTCGAGGTTTGGTGTAGGTATACGATCCTTTGAACCAGCCCTCTTCTATCGCAAGAAAGAAGGGCGAAAACAAAGGTTCAGGTCGATGAGACGGGAACTTGCCACTCTCTCAGAGATCTTCAAGGTCAAAAGTTCAGCTTAAAGGAGGGAAGGAAATCGCGTTTGGCCTCAGACGCGCAATCACGTGACCACTTTACGCCCATTCGTGCATAGCAATTATGCAACAAGGGCGGCCAGAATCACTATAGGCGTCTAGTTTATTCGTCTAAACCATATGATCATCTCTTTTTACACAATCTGGCCCCCCTGTGTATGTTATTTCCGGTGGGAGGCTAAGTTCAGCATGTCTCGTCATTTGGTGGTCTGGAATGTTTAGATGACCAATCTGAACCTGGATCACCACAATTGCCAGGCAGCCGCGCAAGGGTTTTCTTGAGGGGCAAATTGGGCACAAAGAGGTCGATAAGATAATAAAAGGGGCAGGAACCGCCCAGCTCGTCAGGTGGTCTGGCGTTGGAAAAGTTTAATTGATTCGCCCCTCCTCGCGTCGAACCGTGTCTGAACTTGCATTCCTTTTGCCAATCCTCCCCTATCGCCGACGGCCCCCGACATAAATCCGCATACACAACAGCCGAGTCGTTGCGAACTGGTTTTTCACTTGTAATTGCCCCTATTTGGGCATTGTTTTTGACTGAGTGATCCATCTTCTGTTTACCTCTCTCCGCAATCCTCTCAAACAACATGTCTCGCCAGAACGGTGCAGGCAATGGGATTAGGGGCCCACATTCGGCGCTGACTGATTTCTTAGCTGTAAGTTATCTCCTCCTTCTTTCTTGATACTCCCTTACGATAAACGGTGCACCTGTGGTACTCCTCCAGTAGGCGTGCTCTACACCTTACGACATTAAGAGAAGTCCACATTGCCTTAAAGATTTCCCTTCAGGAACTCAAAAGGACCAAATGACCTCATGTGGAGACGTTCACATGTCGTGGCTGGATGAATATCCCCAAGGGCATAGAAAGATCACTAACTAGAATTCCCAGTCGCATAACATCTCTGCCAATCAAATTCGCCGCGATGCTGAAGCAAGACGAAGAGCTGCTGCTGCGGACGGCACACCTGACAACCAGACTGAGCAGCAAGAAGAAGAAGAAGAAGAAGAAGATGATGTTGTTGTTCTGCCTAGACGCAGAGGTAGGCGTGTCGCCGCCGTCACTGGCGAAGAGCAGCGGAAGAAGGAGAACAAGGAAATCATCGATAAGATCAAGGCCAAGAAATCTTTTCAAAAACGCAAACGCTTGAACGATTCAGACGACGACGACGACGAGGAGCTCTTGGGTACCCTTTTCAAGCAGCGTGCAGCACCACTACCACTGCCTGGCCAGATGGAAAATTGTGCCGCCTGCGGGAAACGTTTCACTGTCACCCCGTATTCTCGCAACTCGCCTGATGGAGGCTTGCTCTGCACCCCGTGCGGCAAGGAGCTTGCCAAAGACGCTGCTCCAGCGAAGAGGAAACCCAAACGACCGACTACCGGTACTGGAGTAGGCAGACGGAGACAAATGGCGAGTGCTGTACTTGACGGCAGTTACCACCCCGGCGCCAAGAGTCTGGTGACGTTGTGTATCCAAACACTCGCCAAGAACATTGACCTAGCTGAGGATCTCGGAGGGCTGCATCCCATGGTCGTCGACAAAATCGCTCGCAAGCTCTCCAAACATCGTCTGGTCGACCCGAGAACTCTGAACCTGTTCTTGCAGTCAACCGCTGAGGAAGTCAACATCTATGATGGAGGCAAACTCAGTTCTGACGACTTTATCAAAATTTTCCAGACAGTACCGAACCTGAAACAGCTCAAGATCAGAAATGCGGTTCATTTCAAAGATGAGGTAATGGACTATCTTCTGACTCGAAATATCGAACTGGAGGATTTCTACCTGCACGGCGCCAACCTCCTATCAAGCGAGCACTGGAAAAAGTTTCTGCGTGAGAGAGGCAAGTCGCTTAAATCTCTAAGAGTGTACTGGACCGATAAGCACTTTGGAGATGACGTCCTAGCCGAGTTGGAGGAATGTTGCCCGTCGTTGGAACGTCTCAAGGTCTCTCACAACCAGGCAGTGACTGGTGAAGGAGTCAAGTCGATTGCGAAAGTAAAGTCTCTGCGTCATGTCAGCCTGGAGCTGCGCAAATCGGTGCATCCAGACATCTTTGTCCATCTTTTGGAAAAGATCGGGCATGACCTCCGGACATTCTCAATCACGCGAGTCCCAAACGCCGACAATACCATCCTTGACGCAGCACACAACCACTGCAGGTCACTGAGAAAGTTTCGAATCACGGACAGTGAAGCCATGACCGATGAGGGCTTCGTCCGGCTGTTTACCGGCTGGCTAAACCCAGGCCTGGAATTCATCGATCTGAACAACTGCCGCCAAATCGATTCTGCCCACCCACGCTCCAACCCCGACAATGTTGGGCTATGTTCCAATGGATTCCAAGCCATGATGGCACATTCTCGGAAGGCCAAATACATCAGCGTTCAGGGCTGCCGTCATATTACCGCCGAGGCGTTCGAGAAGGCTTTCTCGGCGACAACTGTGTATCCGGAAATGAGGAAGCTCGAGATTAGCTTTTGCGAAGAAGTCAACGACTTCATCGTGGGAAGCATCTTCCGCAGCTGTGCAGCTCAACTGCGAGAGTTGGTCGTTTTTGGGTGTATGAAGGTGAGGGATGTGGTGGTCCCCCACGGAAAACTGCTTATCGGCGTGCCTAACGCCCTTGGGATGGTAATCGATGGAAATGACGATTAATAAAGGTGTTATACGGAGGTTTCATCGTTGGAGTTTTGTCTCTGTTTTCTCAATCTCCCCCTGGCGCGGGAAGGAGGATTGCGTTGTTTGAATGTATCATTATCACTCAAAGGCTGGTCAGGGTTGTCGGGCTTTGCATTTACGGTGGCTGCTTCAAGGTGTACGGTATCTATTCTTTGGTTGATCGTGTGCATGGTGGACTTATTTTTCATGCCATCAGGAGACCAAAATACGCCTCTGGGAGGAATCCATACAGCTTAAGCGACTGTTTTCAAGTATAATTGTATTGAAGAATGGGTGTGGAAATACAATCATAGCTTAAACTTGACTTTCAACGCTTTAATAGCACTCCCCATCATGTATATTTTTGAGTCATTATAGGGCATTTTAGAGAAGTACCTCAGCTCTATTAGTTCAGCATGGCAAGGTGTGTTATTCGTCATTTCATACTTCGTTTTGCGCGTGAGTGAGCGTGCTCTCTTCCTTATCTTCATTAGAGCGATTAAAAGAAGAGAGTAAGATGGAGGCACGGAGGCAAGCAAGGATGCAATGGGAAAGGAGCGACTCCATCTGAGATTCAGTTCACCTCTCTAAGTTTATGTTTACATCTTAAAAGGGCCGAAGGAAAGAAGAAGAATTATTTTATGATCAATGATAAAGAAAAGCCTTGAAGCTACCTATCTGTCTCATCAGACCAGTCTGGTCAAACAAACCCCTTCACAGCAGCAGTTCCCTGAAACCCACCCTTCCTCAGGATACTACTGGTAGTCCGTCCCTTATAGCAACACCCTTGCGACGACCGCCATCCATCCATAGGTAGATATGAACGTGGCCATTACATTACTGAGAGCAAGGCGTATCACACCTTCCAATGTGATCCTCCTTGGGGTTGAGACACTTGTTCCCGCACGAGCAGAGCAAAGCAAGCTGGTTGCCCGTGGTGGGAGTCGAGCTGCAGGTATCGCTTCCGCCGCCGCCCGTCAGGCCCGAAGGCGCAGCCTGTCGACGGTTGCGCAGACCGTGTATGTTCTTGTTCTTGATGATATGGTGGTTGTGCTGCTGCTTGTTGACGTCATGGTCGCCGTGGGAGTTGGTCGGCCATTCCTCGTCGTTGGGCACGGGGATGGCTTGCGACTGGGGAGGGAGACAGACAAAGAGGGCCTGCAGGGGGTCCGTCTTCGTCTTGCCGTCTACGCAGTTGTCCTTGTTTGAGGCGCAGTAGACGCGGACTATGTCCTCTTCGCGGAAGTCTTATCAATGAGAAGAATTGGGGTGGTTAGTTTGGCGATGATGGTTAGGGGAAGGGAAGGGGGAAAGAGCACGTACTCTGGTGATCACGGAGAATGTACCCGCAGTAGGTGAAGCCTTGGCCGCAAATGGCGGCACTCGCTCCTGGGGCAGGGGCACCCACTGACGCGGTGGGTTTGCCGTCTGTCCAGAAGGTGGCCGAGTTGGAAGCTGCCGGTGCTACCGGGGTTTGTCCAGCCACGAGGTGGGCAAGTGCCGCTGAGATGGCGATATAGGACTTCATTGTCTGTATATTGGGATAGACAAGTTGTATCGTTGCTCTACTCTGGCGTTGTATGTCCGAGTTGCCTACTTCGAAGGCTGGAAAGTGTTCCCTGGTGGTGATGACGAGTATATGAATGTGTTTTTGGAACTTGTCTGTTGACACAGAGTCTCCAACTCGTCTTAAATGGGGAGTGATTCTCGAGCTGAGCATTCTCCTCTCCATGGGCTTATATCTTGCTCCCATGAGTAAATATTTGCGCCGCGTTCTAGTTCTAGACCATACTGGGGGCGCTGTCAACGCAGTTTCTGAACACAACAGAAATCTCGCCCAGATATTGCGCACGAAACAAAGACAAAGATGAGTTGGTTCTGTCTCAACAGTCTGCCCTCAAAAGACGCTGCTTCTTCAGTCACACCTTTCTCCTGGTAGCTCTGGGAGCACAATCTCTCTTAGAGCTTCCATATTTTAACCCAACCCGGGTTAGCCTTCTAAATCGGGGTCTGAACGTCGTCGGGAGGATTACGTCGACCGTGGGACAGTTGCGCGGTGACAGTCCAATGTGATGGCGATGCTTCCTTTCCCTCCTCCGTAGGTCACCAAGCCGTGAAAAGGTGCAACCATGCGGATGGCCAGCCGAGCAAAAGAACGAACGATACCAGGCGCTGGGATGCCATGATGGTATTCGCGGTGGCGGCCATGGCAACGCAAAGGCCGTAGATGACAACCTTAACCGGACATGTATTATTAGCAGCGGGTAGAGAAATGGGGAGTTGTTCAAACTTGGAGGAGCAGGCAGTGTGCCGGTGGCATAGCCGTGAGCCAGCCCGAACAGGTCCCTGTGTCCAAGGGCCAATCGAGTCGGAAGAAACCCGGAGTTTGACCGTGTACCAAGCACACAGGCAGAAGACCCATAGTAACTGCCATGTTCCGTTTGGTGGGTCAGAAAAGGCTGTCTAAGCTCTTTGAAGTCTCACAGATCGTGGTCGCAGGTTACCCCGTCTCTGGCCAACTCATCATTGCTTATAGGTTCCAGCTGTGCCATCTTAGATGCGGTCGGTTGTTGAGTTCTCGTGCTTGGTTGCTGTAGAACATATCACCGACCTGCCTCCCCGCTCTCCTGTGAGGTATTTGTGAACGACTGAGTGAGATGGGAAGTTCCGTATTGGTCTCGGCCGCGACACGTTACGTACGTCTGGGGAGCATGTTGACAATGGATGAAGGCAAAGATGAATATACTAGATACAGTAATAACAGTAGTATTAGTATGGTAATTGTGACATTTCAAAGCTGATGCCTCTCATTCTCTGCTGCACAACCCTCAATTCCTCTCCTACACGGCTTATACAAATAAAAATGGAAAGGGTCGGGGTAGCTTCGCGCATGGCGATGGTTTGACACGAACAAGCACGGATTGGCACGCACCAGAACAACCCAAGCCGAAAATATGCAAAGGGAAAAAAGGGTGATAGAAATAAAAAAAGCTAGATATCGAAAAGCGTACCAAAGGAAATGGGAAGAAGAAGCAAACAATAAGAGAAGAAAACACCCATTCCCCTGTCCGGTCCCAGTTTGTTAAAATTCCCAATCACCCATCCAGTTAAGCCGTCCTTGAAAGTCACCAGAGGTGTGGTGATGATGGCGGCGGTTTTAGTGTGCATGGCTTTTAGTCTTTTTGTGCCAGCGCATGGTATCTCTGTGTTATTGTTCCCCCATGAAGGTAAAAGGAGAACAAGAATAGAAAATGGAAGAGGAATCTTCATCGTTTCCCTTTGCCCCTTTCGCGTTATCCCCCACAGCGCAACCTTGTTCTAAGCGAGCCATCCATGAACTTCGTGGTCTGTCTGTTCTTCTAACCGTTCATTCCACTTCAGCGGCCTGGGTTGCAATACACAAAGGAAAGTAAACATTGACAAGCAAGTTTGATAATGCCGGTGTAGGCGTGTCCTCCTGGGAGGATGGTTTGGGTGTTTGATGGCAACTAGCGAGTGATGAAATATGGCGACCCATATGTCCCATCGCTCTTCCAGTCCCGACAGACCCAGTAGGTGAAAACTCTCTACTTCTTCAACCTGTAGCAATTTAAGCCGTAATCATTAAAGGCTCGAGATGGAGGTTATGGGTTCCTTCCCATACGTCCACCACACAACTCAAACATGAGCGCAAAAGTGGAGAGTCGACCGAGACCTTTTTGCTCGATCATCATCACCACGACGAACTGCAATGGGGGCGGACCGGACCACTCTCGATCCTGCTTCATTTAGCAGGATTGGTACAGTAGCAGTGGCTCACCAACGTTGCTGATTTCAGGAATCGTGCACTTCAAGTCGAACGCCTTGGATAGCACAATTTTGAATATCTAAGGACCTATGGTTAGACGCGTGTGACGAAGAAAAGGACAACACAGAAGCTGGTGACATACCTTTTGAACGTTGATGCTGTGGCTCGTGCTACTGAAGATCAGGGCCGCCCGCATTGCCTTGGCGAAGCGCCGGGCCTGGATGTTTGGTTAATCATAAGTCACAGCGAGTGGGAGACAGAACGACGAAACATACCTGATTTGAAATCTCCTCCTGTTCCTCGCGCGACAAGTTCACAAAGTGATCGTACTTTGTTCCAACCAGGACAGGAATCGCCGTCTTGTTGAATCCCCGCCCCTGGCGGTACCACTCCTTGATACTGTTCAATGTGCTCTTCCTGGTCAGGTCGAACATGAAGAGAATGGCTACCGCATCGTTGCACACGAGCGGCAGCATGTTGACAAACTCTCGCTGGCCTCCCAGATCCCAGATGCTGAATGTGATCTCTGTATTGCGGATGCTGATGGTCTTCTCCATGAAGTTGACACCCAGCGTTTGAATATAGTCCTCATCCCAGCTACCCTCGACGTACTTCACCATTAGACTTGTTTTGCCGATTTGTGCGTCGCCCACCATTCCAACCTTGATCACGACATGGTTCCTCCCATTATTCTGCTCGGTTGCTGCGCCATTGCTTCCGGCTCGCGAAGCATGATCTGCGGCATAGTTGGCACCCTGCCCGGAGAGACCCGAAGGAGGGCGAGATATTGATGGAGGCTGGACCGGAGGTGTGGTATATCTGCCGTTGATATCGACTTCCATGCTCTCAGGCTGCTGCGGAAGTGGAGAGTTAGACAACGCCGCATTATCGAAGGACTGAGACTGTGCATGTCGTCGTTCGCGATATGCCAGGTTTTGGTCTGATGTTAACTGGGGCGAGCCTTCAATACCGGCGAGGGAATCGTCTTGTTGAAGGTCGACGACCGCAGGAGGGATGTGGTTCTGATCTTCCATGGCGTCGTGAAATTGGGCCGGAGACCCCGCTGACAGAATTGAGGAATCCAGGTTGAAGATAAGGCTGCTGCAAGACAGTACTTTGTCTACAGCGCTACAGATCAGAGCCGGGTCGACCTCCAAGTTCTCGAAGCGTAGAAGCGTTAATTCGGGAAGCTGTCTCGATAGTCGCGGGAGAGAGGGAGAGAGGGAGAGGAGAGGGTTGGAGGAGGTGTTCGGCTCGTCGGTCGAGTTTATGGGCTAGCTCGATGACGGCTTCATAGAATCGATGCCACAGAGGGCGAGGTCTAGGTAGATGGAGTCGCTTTGGTTCTTAATCGTACCCAGGTCCCGTCAGCAAAGGCGAAAGTAAATCACAAGCCTCTGTCTGTCATCGACGCTATTCTCGGGAGGCCTGGACAAGTGGAGGGCAAGCTAATGCAGACGCTGACACTGACAGGGGACTCGGGAGAGATGTCAAAAGTGCAGCTGCAGTGGCTCAAGAGGAAAATAAAAACCCACAAGCCAACTTCTGAAAAGAGAACCGAAAATAAATGCTGTAAAATAAATGCGGTTGCCCCAGATTATTCTGGAAGATGGGCTGAATGACTCCAGAATTGAAGCTCCGTTTTGGACTACTTTCCAGGCCTGGTTGTTGGGAGGCAGCAAGGGGGGAAATCGATTGGAGGGGCGGGTGAGGAATCCACATGCACCGATCGCGAAACTGGAAACCGCAATGGACCTCAGGCTCGGTGCGTGCCACGTCGGAAGCCACCACTAGCGCCACACCTCAGCACTGTCAGCAGCTGTTTTCACCGATTAAGGTCACAATTCACCAGCCAGGCGCTATCTGGTATCAGCTGGCAAAGGGGAAATCCAATAGAACCTCAAAGACATGCCCCACGCTAGTCGCTGGCTGTTCCCAGTTAAATTGATAAATGCCGTGCATCGAGGCACTGGTCAACATCGACCTATCATCTTATTGCGTTTTTATGCAGTCTGGCGCGATAATGGAAACTTGACGCGCCCAACGCGACCGTTTGGAACAAACCTGCTGCAGTCGTGAGAGGGTGAAAGCAGCAATGACAAGCTACTACGGATAACATGAAGCGGACTCGACATCCAGGTGCATTTGAGCCGAAAGTAAACATGAAGACCAGGGAGGGGTATGAAGTAAACACAAAGAATGTAGGATGTCAACAGGAAAAGGTCGTCAGAACAGCATACATAACAACGTTGAAAACTGGTACCTGGCAATTTTCCCGTCCCAATATAAACCTACGGAATATTGAAAGGCATGAAACAAGCATAATGCCTTGTTTCAATCTCCAACTCTCGCGTCATTGGTGGGTACTCGCGGGGCTGTTTTTCAACTCTTCATGATTTCGATGGCACGATCCCCGCGTGATATTACCTAAGCAGCCCGACGGGCGTGGCTTGAAATTCCAGGAGTGGCTCACGAGTGCACGTGATGACAATGCGCAAGCCCGGGTGTGTCCTTTGAGCCGAATCCACCCGTTTTACCGATCGGGGCCAGCCCAGTCGGTTCTTGTGCCGTCAGATCAGAAAAGGAAGCTCGGTCCTTATCGGCGTCATTCGACCCAAGCCCTGCTTTTTTCTGAATTGCTGCATTCGTCGTTTCTTTCTTACACCGCCAAAGAAAAGACCTTACCAGTCACTTCTTTCCTTCGTCATCAACTCGCTCCAGCTCCTTGCTGCTCGAATCATTAACAATGGCCTCAATTGCGCGGTGTTTGAGGCTTGCCAGGCCCTCTGCAGCCCTCACATCCTTGGCAAGGAGCTCTGTTGCACGCCAGTCAATCACCCGCCCATTCTCCATTTCTGCGATAAGTAAGTTGATGGGTCACCGAAGATGGATTTCTGTCCAGCTCTCCTTGGCCATTTGTCATTTCCGACCGAGGGAAACCAATTGTGGCCTCCACCAGCTATCTAACCATATACTCCCTTGCCAGATCTCGAGAAACGATACACGAAGGAGCACGAATGGGTTGACATCTCAGGCGACGGCGAGACCGCGGTCATCGGAATTTCGGAATACGCAGCCCAGGCACTGGGCGATGTTGTTTTTGTGGAGCTCCCCGAGGTCGGCAAGGTAGTCAAGGCCGGCGACCCGGTCGGCGCCGTTGAGTCGGTCAAGAGCGCCGCCGATATCAACTCGCCTGTCAGCTGCAAAATCACGAGCGTCAACACTGTACTCGAGGAGAAGCCTGGCACTATCAATCAGCTGCCAGAGGACGATTCCCGTGGAGGTGGCTGGGTCGTCAAGGTCAAGGTCACCCCGGAGGGTGTGCAGGAGTTTGAGAGCTTGATGAAGGAGGACGAATACGCCGAGTTCACTGCTGCTTCTGAGGAGAGCTAAGAGACTAGAAGTAGTGCGTGTAGACTATTGGGATAGTCTGGGATGAAGGAGGAAAGCGGGATGGTTATTTTCTGACAGTTCAACCTGAATATACGCACATCGGCGCCGGGTATCTGTATCATATGGCAGTCGGAATGGTGTTTGATTGATTTGGGTTTCATTCTTGCATGCGAGTCTCAACCTCGGGTCACAAATAAAGATATAAACTGGAAGCTTCTCGGATTCGGGATGCTTGATACGCTGGGCTAAGGGGTTTTATTTTTTATTTGGTACCCTTCAGGGCAGCCAGCATATGGAGCTAGTAATTCACGCCCTTCACAACAATTCCACCTTGACATTGCTCTGCGCTTAGGGACTTCAAGATCATGCGCTTGATTCTTGAATATAGCATAAGGTTAAGTTGCGGTTTCTTTTGCCTC
Organism: Rhypophila decipiens; assembly: GCA_033297075.1. Classification (NCBI taxonomy): domain Eukaryota; kingdom Fungi; phylum Ascomycota; class Sordariomycetes; order Sordariales; family Naviculisporaceae; genus Rhypophila; species Rhypophila decipiens. The sequence goes on along the minus strand of MU858129.1, from coordinate 22,275 downwards.
TTCCAGTCCAGGACCTTGCTTCTATATCGGTTATGTGCGTTCGTTCGACGTCTAAATAAATAAGTTCCTAGAGAAAGGCAAAAGAAATGGTGAATTATACAGCAGGGGCGGCAGTCGCATTAACTGTGACGTCGCCAAGTTTGACTGCACCAGGGCCGGCCCGAACCTTGTTGATCTCGTCCAAGATCTTTTGCGCGCCTCGATCGACCAGATCCTGAGCGAGCTTCTTGCCCAAGCTATCCGCCTGCGCAAGACTTGCCACCTCCTGGACCATCTCCCCGTCCACGAACCTCTTTCCGTCCAGGCTTACCACCGTGGCCACAATTTTCAGCTTCCTTCCACCATCCTCCTCCTCGCCATCGAGCCAAGTCGTCTCGACGCCAATCGGCACCGAGCAACCACCCTCCAAAGTCCTTAATAGGCTCCGCTCCGCAAAGCCAGCCATCATGGTGGGCGTATCCTCGACAACCTTCAGCATGCTCAATATCCGCTCGTCATTCTCACGGACCTCCAGCCCGAGTGCTCCTTGGCCAACAGCATGCAACATGCCGCCGCCCTCGGTCCCGCTCTCCAGATACTGCGCAATCCGGGCATTATAGTTCATCCTGTGTAATCCCGCCGCGGCAAGAATAATACAATCATACCCCAACTCCTCATCATCGCACTTCTGCAACCGAGTCTCGATATTGCCTCTCACATCCTTGAACTCCAAACCGGGGTACCACCTCCTCAGCTGCGCCGCCCGCCGTACCGAGCTCGTCCCGACGACACTTCCGGCCGGAAGATCGGCCAGTTTCTTGTACTTGTCCCCGTGTCGGGCACTGAAGATGACGACGTCGCGGGGGTCCTCGCGCTTCGTCACGCAGCCGAGCAGACACCCGGCCGGGACGGAAGTAGGCATGTCCTTGAGGCAATGGACGATAAAGTCGACCTCCTTTTGGACCAGGGCGGCTTCGAGTTCGTTGGTCCAGAGGCCTTTTCCGAGTTGAGGCAGCGGGGTGACCTTGTCCTTATCGCCCATGGTCGCAATGGGATGCACCTCGAATTTTGCGCCGGGATGGACCGCCGAGAGCTCTGCCATGATGAGGTCGACTTGCTTCAGGGCGAGCTTTGATCGGCGCGTGCCGATGCGGATGACTTGTTCTTGAGATTCGGCCGACATTTTTTACTGTGGTGGCGGGTATGACTGGTAAGTTCTGTGGTGAAATAATACCCCTTTTTGTCTTCTATTTATTCCCAGTTTTTGACAAGAACCGAGTTAGGACCTGACCGAGCTCGATTAAGAGAAGGTTGTATATATCAGAGGTAGGAAGTGCGAAGTATTGTAGAGACCGTGGAAACACAATGTCCCTTTGCCGTTGCGTTGGGCAGAAATGCGGAAAAAAGAAGGAATTGACCCTTGAAAAAAAAAACAAGAGGAGAGAAGGAAGAGAATGTGCTTTTTGCCCGAGACCCCGCCGATATCGTTCGTTTTCCCTTTTATGGGTGACCGAGAGAGAGGGAGAGATTGTTCGCGCAAGGCTCGGTCAGTACCGGCTTCTGGATTTTGTGACTTTGGGATGCGATGAGTGAGCCAGTGAGTGAGTGAGTGAGATTCCAACCTGTAAAAAGTGAGAATCAAATACTCGTGTCAAACCCCGCAGTTCATGTATATGTATCCCGTACCTACTCTGTCTATATAATATACATAAATCCGCATGTACATTCACTCAGGTCACCGGCTACCAGGCGGGTATGAAGGGGGGAAGTTTTTGGAGGGGCAGGTATCCATCCGTATCGACAAGGGGCAGTGAGGGGCATCGCTTGTGGGCCAAGACACAGCAATTGCTTGCATTCTGCGGGGTCCTTCCCCTTTCTCCAAACTCGTTAGTCAGTTACGGAGTTCCTGAATCACATCGTCGACGTCTTTTTACCCGAAAAAAGCCAGATATCCATGGACTGTCCTTGCTGCAGGGACAGATATTAGCATTGGCATTGGCACTGGTATTGGCATTGGGGATATGCCGGCCGTTGGGGTAGGTACATACGGATACTTAGCACTCATCAATTGCCAAAATGACGAATCGCCAAATGCGACAAACCCCCAAGCATATAATACTTGTTACTTGCATAACGTTAAACGGGGTGGTATGTACCCAAGTCTCTCCCCGTCTCCCCGATCTCGTCCGATCTCAAACATCCAAACTGCCAACTTGGAAGCGACGTTCTTTCCGAGTGCAGACTTCCACTCAGCAAGGCTGCCAGACTACCACGCTGGCTGATATCGCGCCTTTTGTGTGCATGACCCTTGCATGGAAGTTATGGAACGACACGTCGGCTTGATTGGACGAAGGAAAGATACAAGCAATGCCTAGCTGAAAATTCGAACAAGAGGATCGATATTCCATAGGGATTTCGGAGCCTACTAACAGTACTACAATAGAATATACTCGATTACAATTACTTTTTCCCAGGGCTCTTCAGCACTCCTCTCACCGAATTCAGCTCGTCGCCTTGACAACGGCAATTTGGTCCACAGCCCATATTTCACGGCTACACAGCACGAGAGTCGTTATTCGTAGCTGACCGATTCCTTCTTCCGTTTCCGAGAAAGCCCTCCAGCAACAGATACGCTCGTTGTGCTACCTTGGTGTCATAGCCTGACTTTGGGGAAGACGGCCCGACGACCGTATCATCCTCTCCGAGACCACGTTGCTGGGCAGATCCCGTAGGGCTAGCTGCTACTTGTTTGTTGAGCCCGATATCGTGCTTGCTCGGCGTCAATGTAGCCGGACTCTCGACTCTCTCGTCGGCATGTAGGGTGTGTTCTTCATCGCCGGGGATGGACGAAATAACTCGACGATCCTTGAGGATGTCGTGATCAAGCGTCGCATAAGCCAGCTCAGGGGCCGCGATTCGTTGATCAAAGCGAATTCCGTGACTGAACGGTGGTTTTGGAGGCGCCGAGGTAACACGCCTGTCCATGGAGAGTGTGTGTACGGAGAGTGTGTGTACGGATCTCTGTAGGCCTTGAGCGACCAGTTGGGCCATTATTTCCTCCTCCTGTTCCGGCCCAACAATATTGGGAGGAGGAAATGAGATATCAGAATGGAGATCATTGATCCCAGTTGTGGATGATGGCGGTTCAACATCGATGTTGTTTGAGACTGTGCATCCCCCGAACGCCTGCTTGCCTCGCGTGGCATCGTCAGTTGCTCCATCCAACACCGTGTTGGCACCGGGAGCATGTGGGTCTTGGCCGAGTTCATGTTTCTTGTCAACAAGCTGGGTAGGTGCAACTGATTCGTCTTTGCCAAGGCTATCCTCTGTCTCAGTAACCCATAAGTCCTCATCCTGCTTCTCGTCAGAGAGTCTATGACCCCATGGGGCTAATGACTTTGGACTGATGCGATCAGGATCGTTAAGTACCATGGACTTTAGGCCAGGTGTTGAAGGCATCGGCAGTAGTACATCTCTGGTGAGACCACGCGAGGGTGAGGGGTTCGAAACCGCTCTTCTCCGTCCGCTGCGCACATCCCGTTCTGGGACCATGGGCAGGGGGGACATGGGCTCTGCATCAGCGGCTGGCTCAGGGATGGCCGTCTGGGTAGTGTCTTGTCCACCCGCTACTGGGCCCTCTCGAGGTTTGGGGGATGCCTTTCTTGCCTCCCTGGGGCCACGTGAACTCCCCGTTCCGGATTTGACACTTCCTTTTTCAGCCTTGGCCATCGCTTCGCCCGCTTCTTGGATCCAGTCCTGGATCTGAGCAAGGATAGGGTTACTTTCTTTGCGACGAGGTTCTTCGCTGTCCCTCTCGCTGATGGGAGTGAGCGCCTGATTTCTTCGGGCCAGTGCATCCCTGGTCAAGGGACTACCGGCATCGAGCGTCCGAGGTAGTGAGCGGTTTGTGTATTCGAAATTGTCGTCAAGAGGATAAGGAGAAATAGCACTGGCCCCGCTCGGCCTCGATATCTCTTGCAAGGGTTGATGGACCTCAACGTCACGACGGGCGGACTCACGTCTGACCTGGCCTCTATCTTCCGCGACCATATTGGGCTCCGGTCGATATTCTTCATTGGCGGGACGTGGGTAAATGGGTTGGTTCTGGTCGCTGACAGCAAAGGCGTACAGAGGTTGGAAAGCCTGTGGCTCCATATCCACGGGCGCCTCAGATGCTTCTGTATAACTTTGTCGTTCGGGACCTGGATACAATTCCCGACGCCGTATCTCCGCCTCGTTCCTGACCAAGGAGCACGGCTGGCAACAGATACCATTGACGATGTCCTTGAGGTAATCTCCACTGATGAGGTATTTATGCCGGATTCGATGCGTCTCTCTTCCGGTGTATACGCCGCTGCCGATGTCTTTCCGATAATCAGAAGCCGTCCATCGACAAGATAACGCAGACAGCGAAATGATGGAGACTTACAGCAGGAACCAAAGCAAAGCAGACAGTACTTCCAGCACGGCACATTGCAAGTTGTGTACTCTACCATATCCAAAGGGTCCTCACCATGATCCAGTCGATCGAGGCGATAGCGAGTGCGTCCGAACTGGACACATCCAAGAAAATATGCCCGTGGACAGTCACAGCCATGTCCAGAGTCGCATAACGGCGATCTCCAGTCCTCGCCATTTCTGTTCTGCTCTTGTTTTGGCTGTCGCGACATTGTGCAATGCCTGTCCGGTGAAGTATGAACAAGAAGATGATGCCGAGAGGAGAAACTATAGCAAAGTTGACTTGGACTCGTACGGCGAAGAAATGACTGACGATGATGTGGCCGAGTTCCCAGGACTGCGATGCCACAAGGCTTGCTTTCTGCGATGTTCCAGTAAAGAGTTCGGAGTCTCCTGCAATACGGCACGATGCTTTGCCCAGGCCCTCAAGCAGAAGGTGCGATGTTGAATTGTAATTACTCTGATGGAAGGTGTAAGCATTCGTACCCTCCAATAACCGTCAGTTGCCTTGACAAAAGGAAAACTTCAACAACACCGAGCAACTATAATGTCTGGATTGATGTTTGGTAATGTCTGGATTGATGATGTCTGATAGATGTCTAGATAGATGGATAGATGTCCTGGATTAATGGGGTACGGAAGGTACAAAAAAAGGTATAGAAGGTACAAAAAGGTGTAGTATAGAAGGCTTAGTATAGAAGGGAAAAAGAGCCCTGCTCACCTTCCTAAATAGGAAATTATAGGGTAAAGAATATATTATTATAAGAACAAGGTATATAAAGTTCCCTACCTAGGCATTTTGAACTTCCCTTCTACGCGTGTGAGGGATTGTGATAATACCCATGGTGAGATTGATATAATGTATATGTCGAGATTAATAAATGCCTCAAAATAGACTGTCGCACCTCTTGAAGGCTCATGAAGTTAAATACATTCTCTTGCCTATCTCGAAAAGCAGCTATAGGATGTCCCTTCCAACCGCCTTCTCCGGGGAACGCCCGCCCAGCTTTCTTTCAGAGCAACAATAGCATCTGACCCCAGCAATACCTGAGTGCCGCTCCCTCCACATGAGGTGAAGAACGCAAAAGCAGCAACGAGAATTACTTCTCTGTAGGATCCACGCGTTTCGACGCAGGTTTGTCTGTCAATTTGGCGGCTTGCTATACGGAGTAATTGGTCAGCATCCAGTTAGTGTCTCACTGTCTTAACTGGCATCACTTACATTCTCATCCGACTGATCAATAACCTTTTTGTCGGGGCCGTCTGGACTTGTGGTTTCGGGTGCAAAGCGTCCATGCTCATCCTTTGATCCATCATCAGGCTTTGACTCGTCGTTCTCTGTCTTCTTCTCACTCTTGGCATACTCTGATACGTGGCTATCATGATTGCCAGACTTTCGGGGCCAGAGAAAGTAGACGCCAGGGAGAGTCAAACCGGCAGCCATCAGAAGCCTTTACATTCAAGTTATATGTCAGCCAACCGTTGTAAGAAATTGCGAATAATATGAGCAAGAACTGGGATACTTACCATGGCAGGTCGCTGCTCTTTTTGATCTCGCCGTGGTCGCTAGCGAAGCCCCTTTGGCCCTGGACACGGATGTTCTGGAGGCGAGGGGTCACCCGATGAGCAAGCCGGAAACTGGGACCTTTGAGCGCGAGTCTTGTCACGGAAGACATGGTGGGTAGTAAGATGGTGAAGATCGGAATTGATAAAATGGTTGAACGTAGACAGGGACTTTGAGGATGTTGGTGATGGCCTTCTCGGACTCTAGGAAGTTAGAGTGTTGAATTGGGTATGGTAATTGGTTGATGTGCTCTAACGCGATCTTCGGCTGAAAGCTGAACGAGTTATTGGGTGTGAAACAGGCACAGGCGCTGTCACCACCCTCTCGTGCTATATATGCCCTCCTGGAAGTACCCGGGTAAAGGAATTGGAAGGCTGGTGCTTCTTGTTCTGTTCGGTCCCGTCTTGGCTTGGTGGCATCAATGACGTACTGCACAAATGGGATTCTGCTGGAGTCGGCAGGTACGTACATACCTATTCCGTCCACGATCTACATGGACTTCACCGACGTTCAGAGTACCATAGAGCTCTTGTCCACTGTGTAGTGAATTCGCTAACAATAGTTACCCACATAACAGGAACAGCTTTCCCACTGTATAAATATTCTTTTGGGTCTTCCTGTGATTCTAATAGGAATTTCCTGGGATGCATACGAATCTTCTGGGTTCAAAAATGAGGACGCCGAGAATCTTGGGAAGTGCTTGAACCTTGGCCCCGTATCGCGTCAAAAGACAGGGTAACTTAACCCTTAGATGTCTGGTCTATCCGTACTGTCCGCTCATTGCCCTCATCTTATCCAGAAAAGGCAGCATGATTAAGGTAAGAAGGCATATGAAGATTTCGGTGAAAAGTTACGGTGAATATCAAGAAACTTTGAGAAAGGTGACTGGAACTTCCCCAGACTCGGTTGACTCCACGAGGGAGTGGTAACTTTCTTTTTTGTGACCTCATTATGGAGCCAACTGACAGCTGTTCGCCCCGTAATGTTAGCGCCGTAAACCTACACTTAAAGTCAAAGAACGGGGTTTGAATCAGCGTAAATCGCTTGAAAATATACAATGCGTGCCTCGAAAAATACTATTTGATGCGCCTTATGAGTTTATTAATCCCCAAGTGGCTATTTCATTCATTGTCGTCGGACAACTAAGGGAACTTTTATATACGTAAGGGGAGAAAATGTAGTCAATACCGGTACGAGACCGACTTTACACTCCGTTTCAAGGCCCACTTTCAAGCCCCGCTGCTCGCTGCCCCGACAGGGACAGGCTGGTGGAGAGCTTGGTGTGGAGATCGATGGAATCTTCTGATTGTGTACTGTAGTTTTGGGACCCCGCGAGCTGCCTAACATCCTACCCCACCATTCTTTCCACACCTGCCCAGAGTTTCCGTTTACATCTTCATTAGCTCGAGCTCGACCAAAAGATCCCACGGTCTGCATCTCTTTTGCATCTCTTCTGCACACTTGGCTGAACTCTGCCGCATCTCGAGAAATCGCAAACACCCTTGAATGCGAAGAGATTCCGAGCTGGCCTCGTAGCCGTAGCCGACACCATGGCGACAACGATCCCCGCAAACCCGACCCCCCAGACGGTCACTCTACTACTCCAGAAAATCACCGACAGCGATCCTGACTATCGGTTTATGGCCCTGGCCGATCTCTTGACGGTCCTCAACAACACGAAGCAGGGGTTTCTACACCATGATTACAACACAGCTTCACGCACAATGGATCATGTTGTGCGGGCACTCGATGATCAAAACGGAGAGGTCCAGAACCAGGCCATAAAATGGTATGCAAACACCAGATTCCAGCTCTGCTCTCGAACAAGTACTAACTCTCTCTCCATAGCCTTGGACCCCTGATTAGAAAACTTCCCAATCAACTGGTCGTTCCCATGATGGAGAAACTGTCCACGCTGAAGCTTAAGAACTCGGTTGACAATTCGCTTCCCTCGATGGCTCTGCGCTCTGCTGTTGAAGCTCTTCCTCGTCCTGTCCCAGGTATCCAGCCGAATCAAGATGTTGCCGAGGCATACGCTGGCATCAGTAGGGTTTTGATCCCTCGATTTCTTGGACGCGCGACTCCAGGTGGAAAGATTGTTCCGGGGCTGCTCGAGAGCGACCAGGACCTTAGCTCGGATTCCGTTGATGTGCTGATTGAGGTTATCAGATGCTTTGGCCCTATGCTCTCCCCTGTAGAGATTGAGGCACTGCAGGATGCACTCGTGACGCTCTTGGAGAAGGACCGAGGCAACTCGGTAGTGAAAAAGCGAGCTGTCGTCGCTCTTTCCATGCTCGCCCATTATCTCGCCGACGATGTCTTGCAGAACTTCATTAGACGTGCCTTCGGCGTGTTGAGGCAGCCGAAGTTGCCCTCGGTGACTCGACGTCTCTACATCACGGTCCTGGGTTCAATGGCCCGGTCTATACCTCAGCGGTTTGGCAAGCGTCTTCAGGAGCTGGCCCCATTTGTCCTCGACGCCCTCGGCGAGCAGGAGTTACAGGCACAGCTCGAAGTGGCCAGTGAAGGAGATGACAACGGGCTTGAATTCAACGAAGTCCGCGAGGCTGCGTTGGTCGCACTTGAGGCCTTCTTGTCTTCGTGCCCAACACAAATGCGGCCATTCACCGATGCTGCAATGGAAGCATGCCTCCGCTACCTCAAGTTCGACCCCAATTATGCCGTGGATGATGATGAGGAGATGGCGGAGGAGGAAGAGGACGAGGACGAGTTTGACGAGGATTATGAGTTTGAAGCCGATGGGGGATTCGATGACGATGACGATGCCAGCTGGAAGGTCAGAAGATGTGCAGCCAAGGCCCTGTATACCATCATCTCCACACGAAGCAGTGGCGACCTTCTCGACAGCGGCGTGCTCTACAGCAAGATGGCGCCTGCGCTTGTCAAGAGGTTCGACGAGCGCGAGGAAAACGTCCGCCTTGAAGTTATATCTGCGATGGCTCTATTGGTTCGCAAGACGGGAGAGGGTATCATTCCTGAGTTCTCCATCGACGGCCCCCAGAACGAGTATTTGAGTCAAGCTCCCCAGAGCCGGAAGCGAAGGCGCCAGAGTAGCGCCAATGGTGCTTCTTCCTTTGCTCTGGCACTTACATCCTCCAACCTGGCAGGCACTGGGCTCACTTCGCCCACCACAGAAAAGGCACCGGTGGTAGGACCACGTGCGGACCTTGCCAACCTTACCCCGACCATCGTCAAGTCAAGCACCAAGCTTTTGAAAGGGAAGCTGATTCCCACCAAGCAAGCTGTTGTGAACCTGCTAGATGATATCATTTCTGTCCAACGCGGTGGTTTGGCCCCTTACTTGGACCAGCTGATTTCACCAATAATCGATGCTATCAAGCCACCCAGCTCAACGTCCACTTCAGCATCTCTTTCTGTGGCCGGAGGAGGGGCATCTGCAACAGCCAGCACACTGCGGGTCTCAGCCCTTCGTCTCACGAGCGACATCGCAAAGAACCATTCCTCGTCTGACCTTCAACCTTATCTATCCAAGATTGTTGCTGGAGTTGTTAGTGTTGTTCACGATCGCGTCTATAAAATCTCGAGTGAGGCCATTCAGACTTCCGAGGAGCTTGTAAAAGCGATCACCCCTCCACGGTCCCGGTATACGGCGCACATGTTCAAGGGAGAACTCCAGAAGCTCTACGACGTCATAATTGATCGCACTACGGCCAATGATGCGGACGCCGAAGTTCGACAGAAAGCAATCCACGCTCTAGGTACCCTTCTCTCCAGGACGTCAGGGTCTGAAGGATCGAACCTGCTCTCCGACGAGAAGCGAAGTTCTGCACTGGCATTCCTGCTGGAACGTCTCAAAAACGAGACTACTCGTCTGGCTGCTGTGCGGGCCATCGACAATATCGGTGCATTGTCCGCTGACGGTGTTCGTTTCGCGCCAGAGTGGACTCGGGAGGTGGTTGCAGAGCTGGCCGCTCAACTGAGGAAGTCCAACAGATCACTCCGAGGATCGAGTGTCATGGCCCTCAAGCACCTCGTGCTGTCTCCTGCCACAAAGGGAACCTTGGATGCGGCCAGTATCGAGAGCATTGTGACAGCCTTGACGCCAGTGATCTCTAAGAACGATGCTCAGCTTCTCGGCCCAGGGCTCCTCGTCCTTGCGCGTTTGAGCCCGGAGCAACCCAATATTGTGGTCACACCACGGCTTATCCGCTCGCTCTGTGACTTGCTCCAGTCAACTGTCGCTGGGTCTGTTCTCGAATCTCTCCTTATACTCGTCACAAGCATTGGACAAGCTGGGCAGGGCAAGCCTCTTATGATGGGTCTTCTAAAGGACGTGGGAGTTAGCGGCGAACCTGCGACGCTCGGGAAGGTAATCGGCACACTTCTTGTTGCCAGTGAAAACTCGGCCGGGGTTACTATGGATAGCTTCGTCCAGGAGGTCAAAACCAACGCAGGCGATCAGGCTCGAGCGAGCCTTGCGTTGGCAGTACTAGGCGAAGCAGGACTACGACTTGGTTCCAAATCCCCCCTCCCACCAAACTTGTTCCTGGACCAATTCACGAACGAGTTTGACAAGGTGTCGCTATCGGCAGCTGTTGCACTTGGGCGAGCGGGAGCTGGGAACGTCTCTGTGTATGTTCCTGTTATTCTTGGCTCAATGCAACAGACTGGTACTAGACAGTATCTCCTCCTTCAGTCGATCAAGGAGGTCCTCCAACAGGTGGCCCTGTCGTCCTCAGATATTGGGGAATTCTCTTCCATGATCTGGGACCAAATTCTCGCTGCGACCGGCGCCGAGGATAACAAGGCTGTATGTGCCGAATGCATCGGCCGCATGGTCATTATAGACCCCAAGAGCTATATGCCCAAGCTTCAGGTAAGTCCTGCCGTGGTTTCCATCGCTGTCCAGTGTACTGACTGATGAATCTAGACCCTTCTCAAAAACAAGGCAGAGGTGTTACGGGCCATTGCAGTTCAGGCTCTACGTTACACGCTCCCAGATGAGAACGAGGTGTTCGATGCTCTGCTAAAGAATCATTTGGTTGATATGCTCAAGATCATGCTCGAGGATCCAGTGATGGAAATCCGCCGTCATGCCATGTCAACCCTAAATTCTGCAGCACACAACAAGCCCGAGCTTATCCTTGGTCACCTCAACCGGCTTATGCCATATGTCATGCGCGAAACTAAGATTAAGCCGGAGCTTGTCCGGGAAGTTCAGATGGGACCCTTCAAACACATCATCGACGATGGGCTGGATGTTAGAAAGGTGAGTCTAGATTCTCTATTGATACTGCTTCGATGCTAACCTGGTTGTTTTTTTCAACAGGCTGCGTACGAAACGCTCTATGCGCTGATGGAGACTACTTTTTCGCGCATAAGCATCATCGATCTATACGACAGGATTGTTGCGGGTCTTTCTGATGACAGCGACATTCGTGCTCTCTGCAACCTGATGGTAATCAAGCTTGTGTTGATTGATCCCGACGAGACAACACGCAGGCTGGACTCGATTGCAACCGCTTTCCGTGCGACTCTCTCGACCAAGTTGAAGGACACAGCCGTGAAGCAGGAGCTTGAAAAACAAGAAGAGGCTAACAAGGCGGCCTTGCGCGTCACACTTCTACTGGGAGAGAAGCTCAAGTCTGCATTGAATACCACTGGCGGTGGCGCGGGTTCCAACCAGATCTGGACCAATTACTGGGAATGGGTGAACAAGGACTTTGCTCCCCAGCTAAAGACTTTGCGGGACGAGAGTAAGGAGGACTTCTCGAGCATGTAGGTCCAATCGAGCCCCCATCGTCAGCACGCTTCTCAACAACTCTCTATTGTTCCCGCATTGTGCAAGCCGACGGTGACTACCTCTGGAAAAAGAAAGCGTGCACTGGAGGATTTGTGACCGGAAAGGCGCTCTCTTTTCTAAAAGGTTGATCTCAGTATTTTATACCGATAGCAAAAGTTGGTAGCGTATGAAGGGGAGAGGGGTGTTTGGGCTCCGTCGTGTCCCAGTCTTTAGTCAGGTCAAATAGCACAGACACCCTCTTATGGGAAATAATTATCTCTGAAACCTCACTTACGCAAGACAACATACCGGGACTTTCCGCCATCATTGCCATTGCCATTGCCATTGCGATGGCCATGACCTTGGACAATGGGTCATTACATACGCATTTATATAATCCCTCCATACGCATTTATATAATCCCTCTATACGTATTTATATAATCCCTCTATATGTATTTAATAGTCCCTCTATATGTATTTAATAATCTCTTTATATGTATTTAATAGTCTATCTATATGTATTTAATAGTCTCTCTATACATATTCATTTAATGAGGATTGCTCTGAGGACTCGTGGACTATGGTACTATGTCTGTGGATTTTTCAATTGAGGATTGCCGTGTGGGCAGCGAAAGCAAAACACAAAAGATTTACTTGAGAATATCATCCCTCTAGTATACGTGTTCCAGCCAGTTCGGGCATCTATCCTACAAGAACAGTGCGTATGTATAAGAAGACCGGTATGTGTATATGAGAGCAGTGGTACCTGTCGATTAAGCCCCGTTTGTATTAAAATTTACACCCCTATTTCAACCGAGTTAGTCTGGTCACTGTAGTGATGCGATCCGCTTATTTTCGCATATCGGATGAGTGTCAAGACCGCATTGTTGTACCAAACGGACCTGGATCCCGGCCCCACATCGTGGACGAAGCTTACCCCTGGACACCGAGCTAGAGCCACCGGGCCGATGACAAGGGATTTGCTTGAGATAAAAGTGGGGGCCACCGCTTCACCACAACTGACCAACGACATGGCTGCAACTTGATTGTCCGTCTGGTCCAGCATTGACCATCACAAGGCGCTGGCTAGTCTCGACATTTACCACCTCGAACAAACGACAACCACGAACACCGCAGATTATTTACACACTTCTTTATTAGCAAATAAAAGAAGTCTCCACCAAAGTTCGAACCACTCCCGGTCGTAACGACGACTCAACGACGAGGGCGCAGCGAATCCAAAATATCGTTGGAGCAACATTAGGCCCATGTCCCATCTATTAGCAAAACCAGGCGGAGGAGGCGGGCAAAATGCAGGAGCAAAAGATCAGCAAAGTATTGTTAGCGGGGGCAGTTCGAGCGCGAGCAGGGAAGCAGGGCTCCGGTACCCGACTAACGGCAAGACGATCTACCACCGGCCTTTGAATAGGAGCAAGACGGCGGAGCTGAGCCAAGCGAGCTTTGCCTACCTCTTCTCTGAGATGGTTAGTTATGCGCAAAAGAGGGTCACCGGTATCCAAGATCTTGAAAAGAAGTTTGTCATTTCCTCTTTTTTTTTGTTTTTGCGCGCCCTGTCTAGGCTGGGAGAGCTAACAGCTTCGACAACGCAGATTAAACCTCCAAGGCCACCCAATAGGCCTCAAGCTCCTCGACCTCCTATTGATCCGCGAGCCACCTCGATCCCAGACCCGCCCGCTCAACATCATTTCCCTCCTCCACTTTATAAAGATCAACGTCTGGCAACATTTATTTGGGCGGCAGGCCAACGGCCTCGAGAAGAGCTCTAGCGCAGAGACACCCGACGAGTACATGATCATCGACAATGAGCCGCTCGTGAATGCCTACATCAGTGTGCCAAGAGAAATGTCGCAGCTGAATTGCGCGGCGTATGTCGCAGGTATTATCGAGGGGGTCTGTGATGGGGCTGCGTTTCCTGCGCGGGTGACGGCGCATACGGTCGGTGGCAAGGAGGAAGGGGAGATGTGGCCGGGCAAGACTGTTTTCTTGGTCAAGTTCCAGCCAGAAGTCTTGGAGAGGGAAGCGCTAATTGGTAATAAAGGTTGATGGCATGTGGCCAGGAGAGGCTGCAAACGGGTTTATTTTCAGGTCTTTGCATTGACTGGCTGTGTATGGATCAAGGGCATAGCATTTGGCATGGCGTTAGGGTGGTTTTCAGGGGCTCAGTATTAGGATGGCTCTGCTTTTGACTGTTCCATACATTTTCCATGTGGACAAGCGATGGCATAGAGGTGGCGGAATAAGTTACAATGACATGAGGTGCGATCGAGCGCTCACAAGCGCATTCGATTTATGTCTATGCTATAGCTAGACCGTTTCAAAGTATCGCCAAACAACGCCGGCGGATGGCGATGTCGCTCAATAGCCGACTCGTACTCTTAGTGATAGTACCCATGAACCATGTATTCACGCCGTTGATATCTAGTTCATAATCCAAATAACGCCGCCAATGCCCATGAGCGCCGTAAACAATGCAACCAACCGACCGAGCCATCGAACCTCAGCCGCCGAACCGCTTCAAACCAAGACCAGCCGAATACCATGCAAATAAACCAACCCAGACCGTCGTTATCCCATTTGCCCTTGCACCAGACAGGTATCGTCACATCACCTGGGCATGCCTTTATACGCGCCCCTCCGCCTCCCAGCCCGTCCACCTCTTCCGCCTCCAGCTTTTCCCGCCGCTCCCGAGGCGGGCGCACCACTCCCACTTCCATTCCCAGGCCCTTTTCTCATCAGCTCCGCAAGACCAAGATCTTTCCAGGCCGCTTCACGACTCTTCATGGTAGCTTTTTGGATCCCAAACGCGGCATGCTGATCGGGCACCACGTCGTCTTCATCTTCGGGGTTGATAGGTTGTAGATGCGGCGGTACGTAGATGTCATCGCTAGGCAGCTTGTCTTTGCAAAAGTCCTCGAAGAAATCCACGTCTCGTGGGGAGTGCATGTGGATGTAGGTGTAGTTTGCGTCTTTGTTCTGGATATGGGTTTCGGAGGTTAGTATGACTTGGGCTGGGATGGCCACGGAACATTGAGGTGGGAGATACCATTTTTCGTATGGCTGCAGAGTCGCGGTCGATAATTGTCGTAGCTACGTCACAAGTCTCAACATGCGTGGCTGGTTATTCTTTCGCGGATGTGATTAACTCGCGGATTTAGAAGCAATCGTGGACTGTCGAGTTTGCGGCTTCCTTCTTGATTGGAGGTGGAATGCTTTGTTGACATTCGTCGCGGGGCAATCGCAGCTGGCTCACCAAAATTTCGCTACGTACGTAACAACCAAGGAACCCAACCCTAACCCAGAGAGGTCTGGGCATCTGCTTACCTAAGTCAGAGGTGATCATTGCATCTCATCCAGATTCCACAAGCACAACTCCTCATTTCAATTTACGAACGGCGTTGAAAGATGCATCAAAATACGGCCATCCAATCTCTCCAATGGGTATTTTGGTCCTCAGAACGCCCGAATTAAAAAAATTTTATGACAGGGAGGAAAGGAAAATGAGTTGTCGAGGTTCCCCAACCTCGAGTACCTCCTTCCCACGCATGTGAAGATCCCAAACGGACGACGATTGTCACGGATGCCCATACGCTCACCATCCGGTCTTGCTCCCCATATACCTACCATGCACCCTTGGTCCCAGATAGTAGGTGATCAGCGTTCTTAGGAAAGCTTGTGACTTGTCATGGCATTTTCACACCCCAGTATCTGAACCCCGTGTGTTGCTGGAAAAGTAACGTTCAATCAGCAGCTGCGATAAGATAGTAGATGAACCGTTTAATCACACCCACCCACTCACCCTCTATTCTAAATTAGGAAATACCGGCGGGCCTCGAGCCAAGCATCGCCGAGTCCACCCAGCTGGATGGAAACTACCCCTCCATCTTCAGAAGCAGATCTGGAGACCCCGCAGTGTGAGTGCCTAGTGTCCACATGGTAGTGTGGCTGTGTGTGGATAGATTGTGGATGAGAATGTGCTTCAGCTTCTGGCTCCAGGTCGATCGTGGATACCGGTATTTCAGAGGACAAAGGAAAAGCTTGCCTTTGCCAGAGGACTTCTCGAGGCAGGGATACAGGGCTTGTTAAATGCTCCGAACTGTATCCGAAGATGCGTGTATTAACGATGAATACCAGGTATTGACGTGCAAACCCAAAGACCCGTGATGATTTGAGGTGATATCCCGTATTTTTGAATGAAAGCCTACCAGTACTATGGAGTACGGATATTTCCGTACATGATTCGTTCTGGATTTGCGCGATATGGAGCAGTCTCTGCTAGCTCAGAAAGAACTTCTCCAGACTCCATCACATCTCGCATAATGCTTGTTAGACATGGCGCAAGGAAAACGACTCCATTCCAATCTCCAAGGAATGAAAGAAAAGGCTCTGAAACTTGGAAGAATGACTCTCAGCCATGTGGAATAGACATGGGATACCTGGATGGAGGAGCCGACAGAATGGAAACATTCCAATCGGGAGGTCCCGAGTGCATGGCATCCGAACTACGGGACGGTATACGGATATCACAGATCGATCCGTACCCTACTGTCGGCGCTCTCAATATTACCATTATACATACGTACGATGCATAGGCAACGGTACATGGTCAATGTCTCGAAGAACCAGCATTCATCGCTCATCCATGCCATTGTGCTGTTCGACTTTGAAACCTGGACTGTTCTTGTTTATTGTAACGTGCCCAGCTGGTGACTGGCGGCAACGGCTCGGTTATCGATCTCATCAGCTGCCATGCCTGCGCGCCTAACAGACCGGCGATCGGGTGCGGCTTGCCGGCCCTCATGAACCCTCGTGCTTCCCCCCCTTTCAAGAACACCACCTCCCTCTTTTGCGTTTTTGTGGCCGGTAACGCCCAAATTCATCTATTCCTTGCGCGTTTTCTTTCGAAAGGGCCGGCAAGCCGCCGACTTATCGCCATGCACCATCGTCATGTTCGCAAATAGGAAACTGTTTACGTTGTCTGAGAAAGACAAGCAGATGATCATTTAGCAAGACACCGACAAGATTCAGATGCAAGCAAGCGCAGCACCGAGCATGGCTTGGGATTTTACCCTCTCCCCGCGCACGTGCTCAGAGTAATCAGAGTTTTGGTCGGTTTTGCTACCAAGATCGAATTCAGTCCAGGCGGCATGAACCAAAGGGGGGGAAGTGACACTAATAAAAAACAGCGCCAAGGGCCAAAGTAGTCTTGACTGCCTGGCTTCATATGTAGACTCCGTATGTATGGAAGAGGGGGGGTTACTTGCATTTTGCAGCGGCAAATATTTTCCTTGGTAGTCTCGCCTTCCCAATAAGTTGGATATGCGCGGTGTGGTCTGGAATCAGGTTTGGCTGCGCGTGTGTAAATTTCAGGACGGGATTGGGCACCACAAGGTCGGCGACGTAGCTGATGCTGCCACTATCTTTGGACCTGCAGACGTTCTTACCTACCCTTTTCACATCCGCCGTCCTTGAATGCAGAACCTGATAATGCAATGTTCCCGGCTCACAGCAATCTTTTTTTGCGGATGAATTCGCGGCTGTTGTATGGCGCACACCTATTCTGCATCTCCCGTCTGAGCGGGTGTGGCTGGGGGAAGAAAACTGGGAAATGGAAAGTGGTGATACCCTGACTCCTGCCCTCCTTTTTCTAAGCCGAAGCAGGAAGCTTGTGTTGGCTTGTCTTCTCTTGGCCTGCTTGACGGGCTGTCAATCCAGTTGAGGCTCTGAATCATGGCTGGCCCTTGTTATCGTGGTGGACATTTCGACGGGTGGGATTAAATCACGATTGCCTCCAATTCGCCATTATGCCGTCGGTGTTGAAAAGAATATCACAGCGACTTGTGTAAATCGGCCAGACTGACCAAAGAAAGACATCTGAAATCGACCCGTGCTCACCCCATTGCTGGCACAAACTATACTCGTCCGCAGAGAGCTTGCATGTGCAGTGCGTAAACATTGCGCTGTGTTGCTGCGGATGGTGGTGTGCTTTGAGGTGTCTGTGGCGCCTGTTCGCCTGGCCGTCCACAGCAGGACGGACAGCACAAGACACGGATGTCTTGATCCAATCCAGCCATCCACTTTTCTTTCGTTCTTCTGCTTGACGCTTTCCCTCCTTCCCGAAAAACATGGCAAACACGAACTTACCGTCGATCGACGCGGCCCCGTTCAGTTTGTGAATGACAAACTGGTCTTAATTGTCTGAGACTTTTCGGTCATGTTTGAGGCCTCGTGAGTTGGCTTCGTGATGAGGGCTAAGTTCTAGCATGACCCTCGATGTTGCATCCACACTCCTGTGCCCAATCTTTCCCACTGTCACTGCACAACCAAGGCAGGTCGCTGTTCCGCATCGTGGCCCGGGCCTGCATTAGCATTAGGGGAAGCCAGGACCACTAATGGAGCTCGGTTGAGCTTGGCACTAATACTGAAATTTCGTCCAATCATCGGGCGCATAGATAGCCGAAAAAGGTAACAGCGGCCAAGGCGACCCACAGCTATAGTGGGGATGAAGCTCGACGACCCTGGACCTTGTCAAGATGCAAGCCGACAGGCTAGGGCGACCTTTTCCAGATTGGTCCTGGGAGCAAGGAGAGTATCCACAAGGTACGTACTCCTCGTCTCATTTCCCATTTCCCACTTCGTGCCTGCAATTACATTGGTCCTTCGTACCTGCCCTGTCTTTTACCACCTGCCCTGCCCTGCTCTCTGCTCTCAGTTCTTCTCTTCAGAGACGACTCTTTTATCCTGCTGGCACCGCCAATTCCCTCGACTCACGACGTTTTTTGCCGTGTGTCGGATCACTGATTCAGAAGGGAATCAGGCAGGTGACCAAGAGTTTATCTTGTCACTCCTTCCAAAGCTCTTTTTCTTTCCATTTCACACGCCAATTGTGCAGTGGTCGAGGTTGCGCCAACGAGCAAGCCCGGACTGAACTCGCCCATCTCCTGCTGGGAAGGATCACTTTAGGGAACTTCGATCTCGCCTTTCGTTCGCCTTGAGGTGAGTTACAGCCTCTGCTGTCTTGCGTGTGCATGGCAATTGGAACCTGCCACAAGGACATGTCATTCCTCTCGTCTCCTTCCACTGGCCCAACTTCTCTACCGCATGTGTCAAACGTCGTGCGTCGTGCTTCCTTGACCTTTCTTGAATGGTACGACTGACCCGTTCTCGGTTTCCACAGGTCCTCTTTTGGAACCGTCCTGGCATCATAAAACTCCCCACCCTCTCCAGCTTTCAAACACCCACCATCTGGTTCGCCAAAGCGCTCCCCGACGACATCTTTACTCATTCAAACACCACACCAAACTGCCGTTCCGCATCTTTGCCTGACTCGTAACGATGGCACCCACCGACGCAGAAAAGACAAACAGGCCCGGCCTAAACCTCGAGACGAGCTCTCCCGAATTGGCCAAGAAGCCATCCAATCCATTCTCGTCAGGACTCACGCCAGCAGCGGAGAAGAGCGATGCCAGTTTCTCAAGAGCTTCCAACGTCTCTACACCAGCCAGCGCCGGCTCGCGGAACCCCTTCGACACAGATATCGAGGCCATCATCACGTCGAGCGAGCATTGCATGCGCAAGTCCACAGAATGCACAAAGGGCGGCACGGACTGTCACGTATGGCCAGGTCAGGAGCACTGGCGACGGAAAGCCAAGGCCGCGAAGATGAGCCGACACAATTGCAACTGCCTCGCACACCTCAGCAAACGGAACAGAATAATCGTCAAGCTTCTCATCGGCTTTCTTATCATCGGCATCGCGGTAGGAGTCGGCTTCGGAGTGAGCAAACCTCTAGGTGCAGGAATCTGGCGCAGCGAGAACCAAAATTAGGCGCCGCTCGTGATGAGGTTGCAATCCCGTACGCGGCGCAGTCACACTCCCAACGGAGCGGTCTCCTTTGTCACACATCTTGCAGTCGCCCAGCAATATACACTGCACCATCGAACTCGACTTGAACTTGTCGAACATCGATTCCGGCCCGCCTTCAGGTCATTATTGCATGCAATTCTGCGTCAGTCTTGGCTCAAAGTACACGAGGGGAAGCCTTTAATTATTCTACATGCTGGCGGCTCACTTCGCCGCAACAGATCCGCCAGCAAGCACGATCCGGGACACTCAGATTACCCCCAGTTTTGCTAACTTTCTCTGTCTATATTCATTTAACTTGTATCTCTTTCCTAGTTTCTTTTGTCAGACTGTCGTTTGGGAGGTTATTATCATCATCATGGCCGCTAGTTCATGTCCACATCGTGAACGGGGTCTCGGCGTATTTTATACTTGCATGACATTTCATATGCTGTGTTGGTTCTTTTGGTTTCTTTACAGGCCTTTAGATCAAGCATCATTCATCTGCTGGGCGTTCAGGGTTGGGCATTGGTTCATTTACTCACTTGTGGAGCAATCTTAATGATCGGTTGCTCCTTGATTCGAGTTATATCTTTCTTCTTTTTAGGTTTGTGTAATGAAGAGAAGCGGGAGGTTATGCACAGATTCTATCCTTCTTCGTTTTTAGGAATGGCAGACATAAACAGAAACCAGGCACTCGATGGATCTGTCTAGGGTAGCCACAAGAACACCGGGACATAGAAGGTTGTCAGCTGTTTAGGTTAATAAATCTGCCATTTGTCTTTTCCATTATCATGACACACCTTACGCATGTACATCAGTGCATGTCAAATGCTTTGATCTGGTCTCAGACCATGGGAAGAGCAGGTACCGTAGTGAAGGATATCGGACATGGCGTGCTGGGGCATCCGACGGTCGACCTTCGGCATGACCATGTGCTGTAATGTTCATCTCTATGCGTATATGAGGTCTCCACAGCGTATATATAATGTGTATAAAATGCCTTTTCTTCTTTGCCGTATATGCGTTATTTGATCTGTGTATATGCCTTGCCCTAATCTCTATATATCTGATTATTTGTTCTCTTATACGCGTTGGAGGGAACTATGTAAGGCGTATTTTCAGATAAATAACTGCGTTTCTATCCAAGATTTCCCTAGCTAGACCAGCTAAAAGTATAATAAAGATAACCCGCCCTCAGTCCGGTCATTATCTACGCATCATTTATGTCCTGCGTTAATTCTTCTCATGTTTATGCTGTTTCCGTCTGATTACCAGTATTTTTATCTCCTTTTCGTTCAGATAAGGAGAGGAGGCTGGTAAAGATCGGATGGTGGCATGGATTGCGGCCAAGACTATCTAGCAAGCTAGTATCAGCTTCTCGGGATGTCGAGTAAGATGACTTAATCTATTGATTGACTCACCGTGTCTTCTTCGCCCTCGCCGTCCTGGTCTTCTTCGTCACTGAAGCGAGGTCGGCGCTGGCCAGGAGTGGGCGTGTACGGTGGAGGCGCAGAGGCAGAGGCTGGCGAGGAATATCATTCGCGGGCAGCGGAGGCAACGGAGGCAGCGGAGCGAGCGAGACTCTCGCTGGCTATCAAGGTGCCCGCTCGCTTCTACACGTTCACAACCACTGTAGACTGTCTGGTTTCATAGTAGTTGGCATCCTGGATTTCCCAGGATCTGAAAGAAGCAGCCGTCCCATCGTCAGACATATTTGTATCAGCCAACCTCAGCAATGAGCCAGCTGCATTAGGCATATCGCCGCCATTTTCCCTCTCCACAGCCTCCATCTCGGCCAAGAGGCGATTCCGCTCAGCAGTCGCCAGCTCAAACCACCTAAACTCAGCCTTGTGCCCCGCGGTGCAGACCGTCGCCGCCCGGACACCCTGCCACCACCGGCTTCGTCGAGACCGTGTGCGGTGACGTCGACCCTAGGCAACACATTGAGGTAGTAGCCCTCGAGAACTTGGTCCTCCGCCTCGTGGTTCATGAGTATTCGTGTTGTGCTAAGGCCGATTTTAGTCGCCAGATCGGTTGCGGACCGTCTCCGTCATGCATTATTCCTTATTCCAGAGGCCATCTCGAATCATTATATTCTTGATACATTCGAGAATTTCGAGTTCCTCGGGTGTCTCCCTGCTAAGAATATAATGGCGGGGAATGGCCGGGGGTTCCGGTTCGTCGACATGGACACAAGGGTGAGGACCGATTGCCGCTTGCTCCGGTGGCCGCCCATTTGAGCAAGCTCATGAAAATAGGTTTGGAGTGTATTGGTGGTATTGATGGTGCAGGAGTTGCTGATAATTAGATCAAAGTCGTTAATATAGACAATAACTGAATTGCCCATGATGGGAATCTGTAATATGGTATTTGGTATATATTCCTCATGCCCTACCTATCTATCTACCTCGTTAGTTATATTGGCTCAGATGAAGGGTTTGGGCGTGATTATCATGTGGGGAGTTTGCTATCCATCCCATCTATATATATATTACTGAACCAAGCACCGTCAAATCGGTAAGATGTGTCACGATATGTATATAACCCTTGATTTCAAGTCAAACGGCCACGGTTCGAGCCCGTGAGTTGGAAAATGATGTGTTCTTTTCGGTTGTTCCTATACATACGGATGTGACCTGATCCCG